>JAWDGP010001320.1:22500-25000 GCA_033675545.1 Elysia crispata | reverse complement strand
AAAGAGTCACAGAAAAAGAAAAAAAAACAACAATTTCTTTACGACCATTTACGTCAGAGCAGTCCCGCCATGTTTGCGCACTGTCACAAAAAACATGCCAAGCCCATGTTTCTGAAAGGATACAAATGGAAAAAAAATTGTCTGAAATAATTATCTTTACATTAATCTCTCAAGAAACAAGCAATCAAATACATCGCTTAAAAGACAGCAAGGTATAAAGTGAAGTGAAGTTTTTCCCATTCAAGACAATGTAGACACTCCATTACATCAAGAGTGATTCCCCACTCCTCAATCTTCGTTTCTTCGCACCCACTCCATAAAATGTAATACCGGTACTCGTATTATACCTAGCTAAACTCTCCCTACTCACGCTCATTCGGTCCAGTATGACAAGGAAAGAAGCAAGAAATTTATGTATAAGAGAGGCCGAACACACGCGTAGCACAGTCTATACAGAGAGCAAAGGTGAATGTGTTAAACCCATTGCTGCAAGGCTGCAAGATTGCCCGTGGCCGTGAGCGATAGAATCCAAACCCCAATGATAAGAATGTTTCCCGAGGCGTGCCAGATACATCTTACTCACACATACACACACCATTTCTTAAAAACTAAGAACCTTACCTCTGCTTACTGTATGAGTCGGCTTTCTGGAGTAGGCTAGACGAGACACTCAAAAGAGATCTAAGTAATTATGGCGATGGGACGCTAATCGCCAAGAACAAAGTCTATGCTTAACTCTCTTCAAACATCAAGGTTACTCTGCCTTTTCTTTTGATTTCTCTATCGGATGCAGTTCCTGCGTCAATTTCATAGACAGGTAAGAAAAATTCTTTGAAACAATGGTAAAGTAAACTCAAACTTAAGTACCTACGACCTCTAATAACCATTTTAGTTTTTCAGAACTAAGTGACTGCAATTTGACATCTATTTTTCTTTAATCTAGATTTAAAAAAAGAGACAGAATTAATGTTCATTTAATGCCTATTAAACTAAATAAAAACGAGATTCTAAGATTCAATCTTCTTAAAATCTTATAAAAGCAAAACAGGTTTTTGAAATTTACCTATTTCACTTAAACCAATGGCATGCTTCCCTTTAAAACTGCCCTTTCCCTAGAATCCAACTTTTTGACAAAATGACTGATTTGCTGATCAAATCCTACGTACGAAGTTCAAAATAGATATAATGTCAGTCGTTTAGAAAAGTTCTTAGCTTATCCAGTTTGACTTATGGTAGAACAATAAAATATCATGTCCCGTATGAAATGGAAAGCTCTCTTACTTGATGAACGGAGTTGAGTTAAGGTGTTTAGGGAAAAAAAAAATGGTTAAAAGCAACTTTTGATCCTGTTAGTAGATGGCTTATGAAAACAAGCGCAAGCATCCCTTTTAAACTTTTTCTTCTCTTCATAATCCTACCTTCTAAATCTAAACCTTTGAACAATTCTCTTCTATGGTAATTAATTGTTTAAACATCTCCTCCTTTTCCACACAACGTTTCCATCTTGTAAATTCTTTTTCCTTTCCTTTCTTTAACTTATTTCGTCAATTACAAAATGAGCGATTTCATTTCTAGTGTTTTCTTTTTCTTTCGTGCAATTTTTTTTTACCAGTTATCAACTTAGATTCTCTCTCTCTCTCTCTCTCTCTCTCTCTCTCTCTCTCTCTCTCTCTCTCTCTCTCTCTCTCTCTCTCTCTCTCTCTCTCTCTCTCTCAACTTCTTCATCGATCAATATCATCTTACACTTCTCCATGCTCCATCTCTTTGGACCTCCTAAGTATCCATTTCTTTCTAAAGCCCACACTTATAATGTATACATTCATATTGATCCTCCCCCCCCCCCCCCCTTTCCAATCCCGCTTCCCCCCCACCTCCCCCTACAAGTTATGTCATAACTTCTGTTCTACCGGTACTTTTGCCGCCGCGCCCGAAGTTATTCTCTTTTTTTTCCGTTCTAGTTTCTTTCAAACCCACATATACTCACCAGTCATACTATGTTTATCTCTCTCTCTCTCTCTCTCTCTCTCTCTCTCTCTCTCTCTCTCTCTCTCTCTCTCTCTCTCTCTCTCTCTCTCTCCGCTCTTTCTCATTCTCGATCTCTTATTGATATATCTGTCGAGCCGGTTTCTACGATTTGAAATACACAGAAGTCCTGCAAGGATTCTGACAGATCCCATTATGTCTTTGTTTCTGTACATAACAATCGAATCTTTCTTCCCATTGTTTCATGATATTTTATTTCCCGTTTTTAGGTTTTATTCAGTCATTTTAAATCTTTTTACTGAATCTTTGGTTCTAAGTAAAGTAATTATTATAAAATTTTCAGTACCGTCTTTCGTTATAATTATGTTTCAAGATTCCCGTAAGGAAATGGTATACTAACCCAGTCGATTATTAAAAAAAAAAGCCCAACAGTGCCGTCTTTGATTGCACAAACGAATGGGAGGATAAAAAAGATTGTAACTCAATCTCTAGAAACGCTTTTAACTATTACACACTT
>JAWDGP010001320.1:0-17500 GCA_033675545.1 Elysia crispata | reverse complement strand
TTAGGACCATATTTTGAAAATTGTGGTCTTGCTCATCTATTCTATTTTCTTCGAATTTTGATAGTTTTCACCTGCTAATTTGAGTTAAATCTTCATTGCTAGGACCCACATTTGATCTAGACTCAAACATACTTATTTGGTGTTTGTTCGGTAAAAAGTTGATCTGCCGTTTGTTTGAAATATAAATATACTTTGTTTCAAGTTTGAAATGAAGATAGCTTAAGTAGACTCTTTCATATGTTAAAACAGAATGAGATTTCACAAAGTGTTATGCTAAGCTCTGCCTTTAACATTTGCTAACACATGAAGCAGAAGAGTGCGCACTGACAACCATAACCTGTCCCTCCAGCAAAATGCAATTTTCCACTCCAAATTATGCCGCAAAGATGCCAAGAAGAAAAGAAATTATGCCACAAATTATGGCAGAAACGACAAATTATGCCCCCCCCCCCCCCCCCAAAAGAAAAAAAAAAAGAAAATCAATCAATAAATAAATAAATAAAAAATAAAAAAAGATGTCAAGATCTGTTGTGTTGTTGCAAGCCATTTGCACATATAATTATTCATATAAGTTTAGAACGAAAGAATAATAATAAAATAATATTATAGCAAACAAACCAAAAATACACAAATTTAAAAGCAAGAAGAAGAAAAAAGGAACACTACAATAAGTAAAACAACAAAATTATACATGAAGGAGGAGGAGGAGTACGAGGAGGAGGAGGAGGAGGAGGAGGAGGAGGAGAAGAAGAAGAAGAAGAAGAAGAAGAAGAAGAAGAAGATCGTTTCTCTGATTTGACGTTATCTCCTCTGTAAAGTACTGTGATGCCTCTCTCATGGTGATCCCACACTCCCCAAAAGTATCTTGCCGACTTTCAAGTCTAGACCAAGCCTGTATTAATAGAAAATAAGAAGCTTTATAACTAGGCACAAAACATGTTGAATGAAGGCTTTTAAATATTCGGCTTAGCCCCCCCCCCCTTCCCTTCTTGATGTGCTGAAAGTAGTCTATGACAAGTACAACTAAAAACCAGTGCATTATTAGACAATTTAAACACAATAGTTCGAATTTCATAAATTAATTACTAAATAGATATCTTTATCTAATAAACAAAACGAAAAAGGCAGGGACTTGCTTTCTGCGGAGATAGTGTTGGGCGGAGCTGTCATTGTCGCGCCACTACAAGCCGTCATCGTTTTTTGTCTTTTTGCTGATGGCCCGCTTGCATTTGCATCTGTGTTAGTCTGTTGTCTTGCCTGGTGCTTGGCAGATGCCTTGTGCTGGTTTACGATAGACTTTCTTTCATGGTTGCTGGGGAATGTAAGAAAAACGTGGAAGTCCGAGCGAGATATAAGTTGAGAACAAACAGAGAAAGGAACAAGCGCGAAAGAAACGGTTTTCACAACAAAATCTTATGGGTGAGACGTTGCAAAGTAGCTTACCGGTATCTGATTACTCATATCCCTAATCAAAATCCAATAAAATAGTAGTATTAAACTAATAGAGGGTCTTTTCGACACCGCATAAGTACATTAATCGATTCTACTGCGCATTCCGGTCGTCAACAAATCGTATGTAAGGTGATGAAAAAAAAAATCGCCGAAATTGCGATTAAAAAAATTTTTTTTTTGTCGAAATGATCAAATATGATGTGGTGAAGATATGCGGGGAAGGAAAATTATGCCGCCGCATTTATGCGGATGTGTTGGCATTTTTCAGAAGGGTTAGCATAACTAGTCTAAAGCTCAAAAGTGCGCAAACTGAAGCTCGAAGGAAAAGGAGCATGGAGCGTACAAATGGGAAAAAATATTTTCTGCATCAAAATATAGCAGTAATTTATCATAACCAGATGGTGAAAAGCGGGAACAAAGAGAATTGAATACAAACTAACCTTGCAATAAGATGAAATTTTGTCTATAATAACCTGCTAATTTTAGACACACTCACACAATGCATGAATCCCACGCGGGCTCAAAAACGTTTTACACACAAATTTCCTTTAAACAATCGTATTATCATTGTAAAACACATTTCGTTCAATCAATGAGCTTAAGCTGCTTGGGTTAAAAAAAAAGGGAACAAGAGACCTAACAAGATATAAAAATAGTGCGCCATATTGAATTTCTCCCCTCCCCTCCCCTCCTTTCTTTTTCTTTTATAGTGAGAAAGCATTTTAAATCCCTTTCGAAAAAAATAAATTCTTCTTTTCCAGATCATTATGACGCTGCTGTGATCAGCGGTGGTATGGGCGAGGGACACATTCCATGTTCTGGCTTGGACGAGCTCATTCGTGTAATTAAACCAGGTGAATGTTTTTTTTTCTTTTGCTTGTTTTTGTGTTATGAAACAAGTAGCACAATTATTTAATTATTGACGTTGGACTTTTTTTTTTATTCTAAATCCGTAGTATTCGTTAGCAAACCGTAAACTCAAGACTTCACAATTTTCCGTCGACAGTTTCCTTCAAATTTGTCTACGACAAATTCAATTCATAGTTAACAAATTAAGAGTATTGAAGAATCACTGCTCATGTTGGGGCTCATTTCTTGCGTTCCACAAATGTCATGCATTGCATTACAGCAAGTAATTCCTATTCTTTAGAAGAACAAAATTCACGGGAGCGACTTTCTTAAGATAACACTAACTTATACTTTAAGCTAAGATCAGACACGCAACAGTCGGATCCCCAGATTAAATTAAGTTACTGCTTTGCTAACCTAGCATATTCTTCTAACGGCTTCTAAACGTCATTCTTCCTGAGGTCTGAGCATCTTCTCCCAAGCAGTAGTAACTTATCTGTCATATATACAAAATTTAACGGTCATCAGTGTTCATGCCGCTTATATAACTACCGCTATTGCTGCTGAAGCTTCTGCTGCTGCTGCTGCTGCTGCTGCTACTACTACTACTACTACTACTACTACTACTACTACTACTACTACTACTACTACTACTACTACTACTGCTACTGCTACCCCTACTACTACTACTCCTACCACTCCTCCTCCTCCTCCTACTACTACTACTACTACTTCTACCACCACTACTACTACTACTACTACTACTACTACTACTACTACTGCTTCTGCTGCTGCTGCTGCTGCTGCTGCTGCTACTACTACTACTACTACTACTACTATTACTACTATTTCTAAAACCATCGAATACCCAAAACGCTAATTCTAATAGGATAATCCATATATGGCTTATACGTGTCACCTACATGATCAGTGCCTATTACAATAATTTGGATTAATATATATATATATATATATATATATATATATATATATATATATATATATATATATATATATATATATATATATATATATATATATATATATATATGTATAGAACGCCATTTTTCTTGCAGGTGGCATAGCGACAATCGTCATGAGAGAGGAGTACTTGCGCTCTGTCGCTGAATACAGAGACCGCCTAGAACCCCGGATGTGGGAGCTCGAGGGGCAGCGCAAATGGCGCCGTCTAGCGAGGGACTTGGTGCCAGGATACTCCTTTCAAAACACTGGTGTTGTTTTTGTGTTCAGGGTATTGGAAGAGAGTGGGAAGCTAAAAGGTAGATAACAACGGGTCTGAGACTTTATGTTCATTGTTAACAGCCCAATTTTACACGATCATAGTTAACACCATCGTCATCAACTCTTCTTCTTCTTCTTCTTCTTCTTCTTCTTCTTCTTCTTCTTCTTCTTCTTTTTATTATTATTATGATCAGTAGTAGTATTTTTAAAAATGAATTCGCAATTCTTGCATCAAGAGTTTTAGATGAGATTTCTTACTAAGATTTGCGACTTCATGATATATTGCTATTCCTTTTAATTCCAAAGTTGGAATAAAAATTTGAAAGGTAACTTACATGCATTGTAACTTGCTGCACATTTTGTATTTTACAAACAAATTAAATAGTATGTGTACGTACGTATGTGGGAGGGAGTAAAGGAAAGGAAACGTAGACAACGCGATAAACAGATATAAGGTTAGAAATATTTATTTACGTATCTTTCTTAGCCTTTTTTTGGCTAGATGAAAAATTGAGAATTTTGCGCCAGGGACCAAATATAACTCACAAAAAGGGAGTTTCTCCCACTGTGTAAACAAAATAAAAACATCTCTTGATAAACATAAAGAGGTGAAGATCATCACCTGTCGAGTGCCACCAGGCACGTGGATTAACGTGCACTACTAGGTAAATTATTTCAATAAATAATGCTCCATAATTGTCGAGCACCCTGTGTATAATGTTATTGCACACCAATCAACTGTGTAGAATAAGTGAGTGACAAAGAGAGAGAGAGAGAGAGAGAGAGAGAGAGAGAGAGAGAGAGAGAAAGAGAGAGAGAGAGAGAGAGGAAGAGAGAGAATAAAAGAGAGATAGACAGAGAGAGAGAGAGAGAGAGAGAGAGATTGAAAATGAAGGAAAAAAAAAGAAATGGAGAGGTCATACTAAATGGGGTATGTATTAAGATAATGTGTATGTGAGAGAGAGTATGTGTGCGGAAATAAAAGTGAGGTAGAGAGAAAGAGAAGAGGGAATAAAAATAAAAGAGAGAGAGGGAGAGAGAGAGGGAAAGGGGGGGGGGGGGGGGAGAGGTAGAGACAGAGAGCTAAGAAAAAAAAACCGGCTGGATGATGGCAATGATGGGTATGTTATGAGACTACACAAGTAACTGAATGGTCAATCATTTTTTCTCGATATTTTATAATACCAACAGTTTTCAGATCGCAACGATGTTATTTTAATGTCTTGTTCTTTTAATAAAAGAAATATCGATATAATTTTAACAGACAGGTTTTCGTTCTTTGTAACAGCTTGTCAAATGAGTGCATTTCTACCTTTACCTTTTGTGTATATTTCTCTTCCTTTTGTACTGGATTTGAGATACGCGAAAATTTATTATTATTATTATTATTATTATTATTATTATTATTATTATTATTATTATTATTATTATTATTATCATTATCATTATCATTATCATTATTATTATTATTATTATTATTATTATTATTATTATTATTATTATTATATTCGTAATGAGTATTGTAATAATAATAAAAATGTACATTAAAAAGAGTATCGGACTGATTCTGGAGAAGATAAAAATATAAGTGGACTTGAAACAAAAAATCGATAGAACCGAAAACATTCGTTACTTTTTTTCTTTTCTTTTTTTTTTTTAACATATATTTCTAATAAATGGCTAAAGAGTCAAGAAGTTTAAGCTATGCTGCACTTCGTTCATAAGGAAATTTGTGTAAATGCCGCTGAAACAAAATTGAGAAGCGTTATAAGTTCTATAGCTCACCAAAATACTTGCCATATTGTTAGCCTTCACTTCTCAACAAAACAAATGCTTTCCGGTAACCAATACAACAATCTAATTGCAAAAATGTTTTGAATTCCCCTTATGGTTTTCTTCTCTCTTATTGAATAACTATTTCAATTTATTGTTCCCATTCTCAACACCATTTAGTGTTACAAATTAGTTTTTACACCATTTAATGTTACAAATTAATTTTTACAGGCAGACGTTCCAATACTTCATTCTCCACAGTTTAAGTTAAATTAAAGAACCGGAAATTTGCGAAACTATTCAACTAATATGTAGCACTATGCAAAATTAAAAAAAAAAAAACGTTTATAATTTTTTCTTTCAAACATATGATTCGACACCTATAAGAACAGGAGGATTATTTTTAAACAGTGTATAATTGTATTTTAAACCACTGGAAGAACAAAAGTGAATGATCAAACCCTTCAGTTAGGAATAACAAGTCCATGCGCTAGCCTTGTGCAACGTGTTTTTTTTTTTCCGGTTACTTTAGAATTCAAATTTATAGTTATACTTACCCAGAAAGAAATTTTAAACATTTTGATCGGCCCGTCGTTTTTAAAAACACCCATGCCAATAAATCAACCTTGAAATAACGCAATGAATAATTGAGACAAAAAAAAAATCTCGTGGTTTTTAATATTCTATAGCTTAAAATATATGATTTTGAAAACACTCAACTATTGAAGCCATCAATGAACCAGGAAGATTAAAGAACGAATGAGAAGGAAAGTTGAGGGAAATTTCATACCTGTGAATGCGAAAAAAAAACAACAAAACAACAACAAAAACAACAAAAAAGAATATTGAAAAGCCAGAGGCTTGGCCATGGTAAATACCCTCACGGCTGTCAAAAATATTTTTGAGCTTTGCTCAATTCATCCTGAAACGTGTCAATGCCGTATTAAGAGAGCGTGTAAAATAGGAAGAGGTTTCAAGGGGAGGATATCGCGTATGTGGATCAAAGATCTCCCTGAGCAATAAAGCCGGCAGCTTGGCTAGATAGACCATGACTAATTGCTATAGTGTATTTTGCCCTTCGTGAAAAGTAAAAATCAAGAATGAAAAAGAAAAACAAGAAATCTGGCAAAATATTGGTTTTGCTCAATAGCTTTCACACTTTCCAATGTTGAAACTTTCAAAACCGACCACCGCAAACGTTTTATTATTTTTCTGAGATATACCGAAAGCGGCGATTATTATTATTATTATTATTATTATTATTATTATTATTATTATTATTATTATTATTATTATTATTATTATAATCCTCTTCCTCCTCATCATCATCTAAATAATCGTCATTAAAATCATCATCATTATCATTATTCTTAGCATTATTATCATCATCATCATCATCATCATCATCATCATCATCATCATTATCATTATTATTATTATTATTATTATTATTATTATTATTATTATTATTATTATTGTCATTAAAAATTAAACGAACTAATGTAACCATAGAGCCTAGAACTAATTAGGAAATACTATTAGAGTATGCGTACAAGACAACATTGGATTACCCTCTTTAATTCTTCTACTTTTTGATTAAATTCACTAAATTACTTGTAATGAGGCTCTCCGGCTAATAATGCATACTGATAATGATGGATCCTTCTTTTTTTAATTATAAGAACGTGTCTGAAAAACAGATCATTGTAGGCCTACTGAACTTTTCTTCATTAATCCATAGTAAAAACGTTGCCTGTGTATTTTCTTTAAACTTCAAAGTGCCTTTATTTCAAAGACACATCCTGAGTACGCATCACGTAAGCTTCTCCTAGTCATAACACTGGGAGCTCGGCTCGTGAAACGTCTTCCAAATTTATGTGTCTGATCTTCATGGGCGCATTTTTCACAGAATATGGGAAAAAAAAATAAGAACTCGCATGAATTGCAGTATTCGTTCTTTGTAGTTTGTAAAACCGCGCAAAAGTAATTCAGAAGGATAACTTGATCCCGTTAGAATCGATGTTATATGATAATTTATTTTGCAACGTGTCCTCCCGTTGAGCTTTATGAGTGTTTGATTCAAAGCTATGCGTTCTATCGATCTGTTTTCCTTCATGCTTGTCAATTAAATATTTGTGGTGATTTGATCAATTTATATTGATAACGAGCGCTAATTTTTTTTTAGTTTTATATCTTAAGTACTACACGGAAAAGGTTTACTCTGTTTTTCTCATTTGGCACGCACCCTTTACTCACTAATACGGAACATGGCGTTGACTGATCGATCTGAAAGATTAACGCAAGTACAAGTATTTAATCTGTATCAAGAGCACATTGGAATGGCCCCAGGAATAATGTCTTTGATAAATGTATGTTTCGAACAAATTTGATTTGAAGACAAAAAAAACAACAAACAAACAAAACAAAAAACAAAACAATGAAAAAAAAAATTTAACCTTCAATAGCGAAGCAATACTCTTTCATTTGATTTCTATTTTTAAAAATTTTTTATATTGTAGGCTAAGTATTTGGCTATTAAGATAGTTCAGACTTATCACTTTTGAGTGATCTAGTTATAAAGCCAATGTAATATTCCTTATATGACATTTTTCTCACGAGCAGTGCATAATGAGGCCAGGTCTTTAAGCAGAATACAATGAACATGCATTTTTTGTGGACATTCTGAAGATCTTCAAGACATACCCTTATGTGCAATGTGAAAATCTTCCTACTTAATGGGAAATATTTCAGAGGATTTTTCAGGACTGTCCAGTGATGAAACGACGCAATAATTAATCTTCTCAAGCAATTAATAAATCATCTCAACAAGAACTGTCCAATGGATTCTTGCGAGCTGAAATATTATTTTTTTTTGTCTGAAAATGTTTGTCATGACTCGAAGATCAAATATTTAAAGGAAAAAATGTGTGAAATTTTATGCTGCATATTTCTGGAATAAATCACCCTATCACAACGAAGGACTTTCTATTTATTGGAGAAACGCCTTAATCAAAGATTATAGTTTAACGACTTCTTCAAGTTTACACTTTGGTTCTCTTCGAAAGGGAAAATTTGCTCTCCAATTTTCTTCCGGCATGAAAATGTCTTTAATTAAAATCGCAACATTTGCATTTTTTTCTTATTAATTTGACCGCGAAACGTATATTCTTTTCAGCTAATATTAATCAGTGTGTAAAAATATTTAAATGTATCATAACTTTTGCCAAAAGCAATAGCCTACAAACTCAAGAAATTTATTTTCGTTTGATGATACCTGCCGAACGTCTCAAAATTCAAGATAGGAAAACCGCTAATTTTGAACTTCCACATTCTCTATAGAGACCTGCTCATTATAATAATATAAGGTTAGGAATTCCCACGAAAAGTGCCAAGAGGTGCTGAGGCTTTATATTATTTTTGTTTATACAAGCTGCAAACCCCGTTCTACGAACGAACCCATGGTTTCAGTTTGCCGGGACCAACAGGCTTATAAGTGGTCTTGATATGTCTCCTTTTACTTAAAATAATTATCCAGATATATGCCTCCACCTACCTATCTTTACGTAGAATCTAGATATCTTGATAATTCTTAAAAATTCTTAAATTCTAACACAAAATTTAGATAAAAGACTTAAATCTTAAAAGACTTAAATCCTTTTGGAATAAAGGAAATTGACTAATCCCATACTTTCCCAATATGTTTTTAGTTCCTTTTAATCGCTTATTAGAAAGCTTCGGATTTTCGTATTAGGTGCATAAAATGCACTGCCTTACGGAAATTCTTAGCTCGGCAGATATTTAAACCTACATTATAATGAAAGTTTTTTAAAAAATGTGTAAGCCTAAAAGTAAAATCTAGATTTCTCTAGTTGTAGAATTTAACCTTTTGATTTGAGTCTAGCTGTTACAAATATCTAGGCCCTAGATCTAGAATCTATGTCGAAGCAAATTTTTAGATCCTTTACTTAGAACTTACACATCATCTAAATCTATTCCAGACGGTCATAGATCATTCTGGTGCTGTGTGCGTACTTTAAGTTTCATTTCTGCCATCTCTGCCCAGCTGTGCTTACGAGAAATAGGCACATTCGTCTTTTAGGTAAATAATAATCACATTTTGGCCTTTAATTGTCAAACAATATTATATTGCTGAAAAATAATATTACCACTCCGATCTTTAAGGCAATTTACAATTTTATGCCAAATTTGACTTTCCTAGGTGGTCTAGAAATGTTCGATTAGATGATCCTCATTTCTTGCCTAGCTCCAATATACATAGATATTATCGAGTCTTTAAAAACTTCCGAAATAGGATTTTACAAAGTTAAACTTTCTATTCTTATTAGCCCACAAATATCCGTTGCGAAATAAACGCTCAACGTTTTGCTGTTTTACTGTCTCTGAATGCCCCGAGAAATCTTCCACAAATTTATTGAAGACCAGGTCCAGTCTTTTTCACAGCTGTCTTCAGATGTTAGAAGTGAGCCGCGGGAAAAGATTTGTCCAAATAAGCAGCTCCTATACAAGCGGATGAAGTCCTCGATGGATTATAAATTATTATGATTGAAGTGTATAGTTTATGGTTAACATAAAACCGCTGAGCCCTCACTAGGAAAAGGCCTAATGGAAGTGCCAGTACTCTGCAGCGGGAATCAAGGGTTTATGATGGTCAAAGAAAAAGATACTCACACCCAACTGGTCCTCTGGGTTGTTGGAAAATCACTAACCTATAAACAATTGTTTGATTGGTGAATAAAGGGCAAACAGTCCGCGGAATTCAAGATTGTAGTAATAGAATTTAGAAGAGGTACACAAGTCTTTGCTCCGAGCTCAGAAGCTTGACTTCAGGGCGATATTTAAGAGCTAAAGCCGATGGAGTCGAGGAAGGAACTAAAGAAAGAGAAGCAGCAACGAGAGTTCTCTATTTATTCTTGCATACACAAAGCGCTTTCTCGATTCTTTTCTACTTTCACTCTGCTTCAAAATTAGCCAAATGTAGTCAATATAACCCACCGCATCCTTTTCAAGGTTAAAAACTTGATAAGTAAACAATTGACAGAGTTGAATAAGCCATTGGCCGCTTTTTACTATGAGTTCTTTACACCTGCAGGCTTTTTAGTCAGTCATTTTGACACAGCCACCTTTGATAGCCTATTTTAATTGGTGAGTCTTAAAAGCTTAGCTCAGCAGATTGCCCTTTGTTTTGCCTTATTCGATGGAGACTATATTTTGGACAGGAACGTGGTGGGTCATATCGACGGTCTGACATCAAGAATTCAACAAACTGGCAACTACTCAAAAAAGGCACGGCTTGCTAAACCAGAAGTGAATTTGAAGAATAATTAGCTCATAATGTAAAAATCCCAACCTATTCGAAGATTCTTTTAAACACTAACCATCATTATCGTAGGCCTCTAGAAATAACTGGGCAGCTAAAAATTACCGCAACCTATTAAATCTTCTACCAAGATCTCCAAATAAGACTGATTTTCTTAATTTTTTTTTTTTTACATTCTAATATTAAGAGCTGCTTGACCTACATTGATGCGATTAATTCGGCATAGAAGCTACCTTGGTTTTTGGTTAAGTAGCTCTGTAATAGTTTTGTCCTATTAGATTTTAAACAATGGTAAATAATTAAAGTGATTTATCAGACTTCGATTTTTAGATGGCCACATCTGCTATTCTAGCTTTAACGAAATTAGAAATAAACATGCTCTGCACTGGTCCGCAAGGTGTAATGTTGATTGAGGCTTTCGCAATCAATGTTCTTTTTTTGCGTCAGCGATATGAACAGACCAGTCGTTCTGATAAAGGCAGAGTTGTCTTGCACATCATTCAGGTTGCTTCATATTTTGGTTCAAAGTGTTGTTGCCTCGCGCTAGACTGCATTCCTCGTTGACATTGAGCACTATCGCAGGTCTGTGTAGTAGGTCGGCAGACATGTTTGATGTGGTCTCTGCTGCACACATCATAGAGTGTAGATTAAATTAATATTACTAAGCTTAACTATTGTTGTAATTTAAGTTTCTCAGGCTACAACAATTAATTTTCCATCTTATTATATCATAGAAAGTTTCTCTCTTTCTCTCTCTTTCTATCTGTGCATCTGTCTTTCTCCCTCTGTGTGTGTGTATATATATATATATATATATATATATATATATATGTATGTATTAGTTATATAAATAATAATTATATTCAATTTTTCAATCCAGATTTATTTCACCCATGGTCCCCAAACCCCACCATGTAAGGCCGGATTGCTTGCCGGATCAGGTTTAGGATAATTAGGTGGCACGGCTGTAAGATCGATGGCTGAAATCATGTCCAACATGTGATGCACATGATGCGGATATTTTTCAGATAAATCGTAATGCTCCGTGGGATCCGCTGTGATGTTGAATAGCCACACGTTTTTGTATCCCTGGTCTTTGGAGTGAATGACATCCCCGTGTGGCACGCTCTCATCGCTAGGAGGTTTCACCCAGGATCCATCGTCAGGCTGGCCCGTGATGAGCTTCATATCTCCCAATCTGATCGCCGCACGCACGCGAGTATCCCACGTGTCGGAGAACATTTTCTTGCCCCTTTTAGGGTACGAAATGTCGATGTTGTGCAGCAGGTAAGACCTGGCACTGGGTACGTCTTTGCCGGTGATGGTTGGCCACTGATCGAAGCCGTCTAGAGCAAGTGTCCCATTTAGGCTACCGCCAGCCACGCCTTTCACAAGCGTCGGAAACCAATCAGAAACGTGAATCAGTTCTCGGTTAACCACGCCCCTTGTCTTCAAAGCTCCGCCTGACACGAATCCCACACCACGGATGCCGCCTTCGAACAGAGAACCTTTCCAACCGCGCAGTGGATAGTTGTTCCCGCCGGCCTTAATGTCACCTCCGTTGTCAGTGGAAAACACAAAAATCGTATTTTCCCACATGCCGGCTTTTTTCAGAGCGTGCGTTATGTTTCGCACGCCTTCATCCAAAGTGTCCACCATCCCGGCATACCTGCGTCGGTTATCATCTTTGATGAAACTGTACTTCTCTTCGTAAGATTTGGGAACTTCCAAAGGCGAGTGTACAGCCTCGTAGGCCATGTAGAGAAACAACGGGGAAGATGAAGATTTTTCGGCGTGACGACTTATGATGTTTTCGGCGTGTTCGGTGAACATGTGAGTCGAGTAATGTCCATCCTTACTATAAACAGGGCCATTGTTGTCTCGCAAGTCTAGGTACCGATGCTTGTGGTCGAGCCAGTCTATGGTATGGTTATAATAGCTCTCGGTACAAGAAAGATAACCGAAGTATGAGTCAAATCCGCGATTTTGTGGAAGAAGCGCTTCTGTGTAAAAGCCCAAGTGCCATTTCCCAACCATGTGAGTGGAGTAGCCTGTTTCTTTTAGTTTGTCTGCGATCGTTGGGCTGTTCGGAAAGGAAAAGGGAAGATTATTTCAGATAACCAGCATGGAATTGACATAACATTGAAAAGCTTGATAATATGAGGCACAGTTTCTATTCCTTCTCATAATCTAAGCTACCGATAAAAAAAACTTAGCTCTTCTGTTGAATTTTTTCTGAATCTCTGAAACAATCAAATTGAATGTAATTTATTAAGTTTTTGATATCTCTTAATAATAATAAAAATAAATTCTCAGCTTTATAAGGCAGTTAATAGGCTGAATAAGGATCGACTAAACAAGGTCTTATCCAGCCAGAACTCTATAAAGGTGCATGCCTGCAAAATTTTGATGTATGCTTATATATCCAACTGCGACGACTGACCTATCGAGAGGAAGCGCGGCTCTCTGCCAGCGCCACAATATCAGGTGCTGCAAGCCAGTGTGAATCTGATACCGGCCAGACATAAGCTGACTACGGGTGGGCGAACACCTTGGCTGGACATAGTAGTTCTCCAGCTTAACGCCCTCCTCAGCAAGTTGGTCAAGGGTTGGCGTCTTGATCTGAGTGCCATGGTAGCCAATGTCATTGAAGCCGTAGTCATCGGCAAGTATGAAGATAATGTTAGGCTTCTGTACTATGTGTTTTCTCGCATTGTTTGTGTTGGTGATGAACGCTTCAGAAACCTGCGTTACAAGGAGTAAAGCACAGGTGACTGTGGCGCAGAGCATCGCAGCTTGTGACCCGTGTATTAACCTTGCCATTGTGCCAAAAGTTTGGCGCTACGACGACAAGAGCTGGATGCGAGTGAAACTGTTGGGAGAACGAATAGAAGGTCGACAATATAATTATGATATTCACCAAATAGGGAATTAAAATAAAGGACTCTATATCTAAATTCTGCTTTTGGCCAACCTTAGTTGTACACAGCAATGGTCGTAGAAATTACTAATAGTCCTTTCAATGCATGATGTGTCAAATTAATGACAGATATAATATAATAATATGATAAAAGCTAATAATCAATATGTCGATTTGGCGGCAGATACAAAAAGAGATGTATCAACAAAACATTTAATACACAAAACAAGAGCAAGTTTAACCTCCAGCTGGCCGTTTCTCTGGGCACCAAGAATATGAGTAGAAAATATCAAGGCCAAGATGTTACACATAACAACATTTTAAACGATCCCAACGAGATTCCATTATCGTACATTAAAAAATGAACAAAAGAAGCTTTACTTAGAAGACAACAGAGATAGAATAATACAATTATTTTATAGTGGCAAGTGAAAACACGCGAAGACCAATCATATGATTAATATTGAAAAATTCTAACATTTTATTTGAAACTCTAAACTAGCATGATGGATGAATGTTCTTCTCTGGTGTCGACACTAACTGTCAAGCCAGTCGTTGGCTCAAATCACGATATCGATACACAGTTTACAGCCCCGTTTCAGGAGATGTGCCTGTATTGGGGTTAAATATTATTCTCAGATCCCAGTGAGCAGTGATCGGCTGACTTTAGAATGTAGAGCCAATCGATCAGCTGCTGAGACCTAACTGACGTCAGAATGTAGACCTAATCTCAGCTATTGAGACCTGACTGACTTCAGAATGTAGACCTAATCGATCAGCTATTGAGACCCAACTGACTTCAGAATGTAGAACCAATCGATCAGCTGTTGAGACCTAACTGACTTCAGAATGTAGACCTAATCTGAGCTATTGAGATCTGACTGACTTCAGAATGTAGAACCAATCGATCAGCTATTGAGACCTAACTGACTTCAGAATGTAGAACCAATCGATCAGCTATTGAGACCTAACTGACTTCAGAATGTAGAACCAATCGATCAGCTGTTGAGACCTAACTGACTTCAGACTGTAGAACCAATCGATCAGCTGTTGAGACCTAACTGACTTCAGAATGTAGAACCAATCGATCAGCTATTGAGACCTAACTGACTTCAGAATGTAGAACCAATCGATCAGCTATTGAGACCTAACTGACTTCAGAATGTAGAACCAATCGATCAGCTGTTGAGACCTAACTGACTTCAGAATGTAGACCTAATCTCAGCTATTGAGACCTAACTGACTTCAGAATGTAGAGCCAATCGATCAGCTATTGAGACCTAACTGACTTCAGAATGTAGAACCAATCGATCAGCTGTTGAGACCTAACTGACTTCAGAATGTAGAACCAATCGATCAGCTATTGAGATCTAACTGACTTCAGAATGTAGAACCAATCGATCAGCTATTGAGACCTAACTGACTTCAGAATGTAGACCTAATCTCAGCTATTGAGATCTAACTGACTTCAGAATGTAGAACCAATCGATCAGCTGTTGAGACCTAACTGACTTCAGAATGTAGACCTAATCTCAGCTATTGAGATCTAACTGACTTCAGAATGTAGAACCAATCGATCAGCTATTGAGACCTAACTGACTTCAGAATGTAGAACCAATCGATCAGCTGTTGAGACCTTCATTCAATTTAACACATCAGCCTCGGCATAGCTAAACTTGGAACAAGAGCTCCGCTCAAGTATTCTCCTGACACTGGTTGACTCTTTACGCGAGTTCGGTTGGTTTAGATTTGCATATTGTTTTTTACTTGTGTCTGGGGCGGCTTGCAATCGAGACTAGTTTGAGGTATCTTTTTATCATCTTCGCTTTACTCCTCAGTGGATTGTGTGATATAATTGATTCTTAAAAAAGTGTGTCATCCCTTTATTGTGTATGGACTATATCAAGCAATCATTGCTCTTTTTAGAGCTGTTGATAGCTTGATCGTCATGGACTCAAAGCATAATACGGCCTTTCATGTAAAAACCTCGGCTCCTTTTACAATGGAACAAATATGAATAGTAACAAACCATTGACTCATAGACCCTCCTTTTTTTTTATTATCATTCCGAAAAATTTTAACTTTTTGTCGGCTTTTGACAGTTCTCCCACACCTAGTGTATTCACCCAAGGCGTTTATTGCTTGTGTTTGTTTTACTGTTTCATATAACCCGTCTCCAATAAGGTGATCCCAAATCTTTTCTGAATATCAGACAGGCTCACAAGGGGCAAGAAGGAACTAAAAAGGTATGAACCCAAAATTTACGGACTAAGAGTCGAACCCTCGAAAAATATCCTTGCAGATATCAAGCCCGGCATTCGAACCGACAACCGCCGACGGTCCTAGCGCGGTATAGTCCTCTAAAAGCATTTTACAAATCTTCTGCTATTCCATGCAAGGTATGTTCAATTCTATGAGTACGAAATTAAAATTTTACTGCTATGTGCTCATAGATGATAGAGTGGCCTAGTAGATAAAGCACAGCCCTTAGTCTGGTCCATTAATCCACGCTATGTAAGCAGGCGGTAAAAGAAATGTTCATGAAAAGTAAAATAACAATTACGACTGTATTTTTATTGAATTTGACATAAATTAATTAAGACATGAAATAAAAAAGGACTCAACGAAAATACTTAAGAATCTAATTAGGTGATAAGAAACAAAGATCATTTTATGGACCTCAGAATGTTCGCACCAAAGCTAGTCATGATACATCTGCTGTAATGAATGTATTTTATTATTCACGTTTCAAAGTGTACATTCAATTTTGTTAAGAAAACAAACCAAGATCAACATACCGCGCCAGAGAGAGAGAGAGAGAGAGAGAGAGAGAGAGAGAGAGAGAGAGAGAGAGAGAGAGAGAGAGAGAGAGAGAGAGAGATAGATAGAGAGAGAGAGAGAGAGAGAGAGAGAGAGAGAGAGAGAGAGAGAGAGAGAGAGAGAGAGAGAGAGAGAGAGAGGGGGAGGGGGGCTGTACGAAATTAAGTAAAAAAAAAGTAAAAGGAATTCTTTACTGAGCACATACCTAGAAACAATACAATCCAATAATTACTGGAACAACGCCTGTAGAAGTCTACATTTTCTAGACTCTATAACGTAGACTCCAATGTAAGTCCACTTCACTTTCGATGCTGAGAACGTCTGACTTTTATAGTTCATCAACCAACTGCCTCAAAAAATTAAGACCATAATATGGTTTTTATTATTTCAATTGAAAGTGAAGAGGTTGAACATTTTAATCTTTTATTATACAATCTGAATGGTTTATTTAATCAATCTTTGGGAACGACACTGAGACTGGTAAAGATAAAAACATAAGTTCAAGTTTATCTGGGCCTGATAAGAGGCTTGAAAAAAGTTTGACAGGCCTAAGCAGTGAAGACCACCACTAGCTGAGAAAGTCGATCTACATTTCTGAACAATATTAACGTCCTCATAATTTGATAAAGTTACATTTTTGTTTTTCATCTGACATTAAAAGCTTTTAACCAATTTGAAGAAAATTAGATAACGTGTGTTATATTTAGTTTTTTTTTTTTAACTTAATTGGACAATACAAAATTGCCATTCTTTCCGTTTAGCAACAATAATATTTACTGTGATGATTCAAAATTATCTTGAGAGTTTATTCTCTTCAAAATTGCAGTAGCAAATTGAAAAACAGTTGAAAGTGCGAATTATTTCATGAAAACATCGCCGTAACCGCGACCAATATCCATCAACCTCATTCTCATGCAAAACATCATCAACAACACAAACCCTTTGTGCCAGCCATCATTCAATAACACTAATATTTCATAAGTACCATGCATTCCTCTTACCGCTACCCCAGCTACTAGAGCGGTACACGATTACATTGATGGTATCTCTGCTAACATTAACACAGACTTATACCGACAATCCCATCAAGACTCTCTTAAAAGCTC
>JAWDGP010001319.1:0-39875 GCA_033675545.1 Elysia crispata | reverse complement strand
TAGCCAACAAGTGACCATACTTGACATGATTTTAAAAGCCTCTCATGTCCCTACCATTCAATTTCAATGAAAAAAATCATACCTTGCATAAAATCATTACAGCCATAAAGTATAATGCTCTTTAAAATTTGCTTCATTCTGTCATCCCTTATATGTCGCCTGCTAGTTCCAAATACCTCATGGTGCTTTCACAGCTCCCTGCAGGTAGGGAGAAAAACTGTACTGCTGCCACAGCCAATTAGCTTCTGGACTGGGCATGTGGCAGAGCAGAATACCAATGTCATACTGTATTTATTGTAATTAACAACAAACCCTGTATAGTCTTTTATTTCCAAAACAAATTATTAGTAACATTTATTTTTGCAACCTTGACACCATTTAAAAAAATATATGTTGCATGGTTTTAATGAATTTAGGATATGATGAGCTATAGACATAGGCTACAAGAAAAAAACAAATCTTTCCAAAGATAGGTTCATTGGATAAGATATTTTCAATTTATAACATTAATAAGATAGGATTTGTAATGAAAACAAAACAGATTTGTGGTCAATTGAGTGTGCATGTGAGGGGGTAGGGTGGGGGCGTGGTAGAATAGAGCGGGAAAGATTATACTCATTTCGAACAAGCAAACCTTTGTGTCTAGTTCAGTCTGAGATTCTATATAGATACAACTAAATATTTGCAGTTATATTATAAATAAGAATAATACTGAGATACAATGTAGTTAAAGAGAAAGAGGGATATCAGACCAAACTAACAAGGTTTCTTGTTTGTCAGGCGTTTGATTTAATCATTGTCTCAAAACAATTTACTACACATCAAATAAAAAACTTCTATAATCTGAGCACCAAATTCAAGCACTCAAAGTATACACATGACAGGACCACTTTCTCTGACTATCCTCCACATAAAACCTATTCTGTCGAGAACAAGCCCAAACACTCCTCCATTACACACAGTTCTTAACAAGAATGGTACATGTATTACATCACAAGTATACCACATTAGGTCATTTATAGGAATCACTGTCACAAATATCTTCAACGTAAAGTTTGCGCAGATCTTACAGAAACAAGTATGATACAAACACAAGAGCTAACAAACCAAACAGATTTGTAGCCACCATACAATGACATTTAACAACCAATACAAAAACATTCAAATCACAGCACAATATCTCACACAAAATCAACACGACCTCGATACCAGAATTCAAGCAGCAATAGATAACTAATTGTTACTCTGCAGAAGAATGCACCCACTCGAAGTGATCTCAAAGCAACATATTCAAAGGTATATAGAATTTCTCACAGAAATCGCATAAAACAGTGAACCTGATAGGTGAGCAGGGCACAAAAAACAGGCACAACATGATTTCAAGAATAGTAGAGCACAGGGCGCACAGATAGATATAAAAAAATGACATCACATAATTACAACACATTTACTTCAAGCCACCATTTGATTATCATTTATAACATAAAGACTGTGATAGATGGCTTTTTAAGGGGTTTTGTTCTTTTGAGATATTTATATAAGTATACAACATTAACAACTAGAATATTCTGCAAACTATAAAAAACTGTTACTATGAAAATTTTCCCAACCCAAACAGAGAAAAGCCTAGCAAAAAGATCATCCTGTAGAGTTCAGCTGCCAATTTTTCATTTAGTTTTGAAATTGGTGAGTGAAAAATGTAATACATGTATATTGTATATTTAATGTACAAATTAAAACAAATTCATTGGGTTATTTCTTTTTAATTTTGAATTATTAAATATATAAGTCTGAGTATGCACAACATTAATAATATCTTGATTTGCAATGGAATTGATAAAGAAAACTACTTGAACTAGTGTTTCCTTTTTCAAAATGAATTCCATTTTCTAGATTATCTTACTCTCAAAAGTAAAGTGCTTTTTTATATTTTCCTTCTTGTGTTATAAAAATTAAATTGTGTATAGCAGAAATATTGGATCATTGCTTTAAGCCATACTAGCTACCTGCTCTGACCAGATATTGATCTCTTGTGACCTCGGTAAGGCGGTCTAGGCTTCCTAAAGCTTAATTATTGTGAATGAAATGCTGTGTAGGAAATCTTTAAAATCCCAGCTTAGTTTATAAGTCTCAAAGGAGGAGTTTTCGACTGTAAGACAGGAGCAACTATCCCAGTGTTTCATTGCTCTTTTATGTCCAGACTTCCTCCCCTTTCTTTTTTTTTTTTTTTTTTTTTTTTTTTTTTTTTTTTTTTGAGCTCCTCCTTTCTAAGTATATTCTGAGAATTCAAGATAAACTCCTTTTATGGTTTGCCATTTCGCTAAAATGGTGCAAGATATCCAATGTCAGAAAAAGAAAAACAGTTCTCAAAATATTATTCATCCTTTACCTTTATTTTTTCAAATTCTATCCTATCCAACTTTATTCTTTCCCAGTATCTCTACTATCAAGCTAGATTCAACCAATGCCAAAAAAGGCCCTAGTCAGCTATTTTTTTCGTCTAACTGAGGTAGCATAGTAAATTGTGCATGGAGGCCTGGGACAATTTCACTTGCTGAATTTTCACAGGGTATTTAACTGTAATCTGTTCCTGGTGGGAAAAAATGATATTCCTTTATTTTTTTTTTAAAAAGCCAGGTACTTTTCATATATAAATTTCATCATGTAGTTTGTCAGAACTTATATTACACATTCATACTAGCCCTAACAATTCAGTTTGATACTTGTCTGGATCTACACTGATCTTTGAAATCAGCTTCAAAGTGTTATCATTCACACGCTTATCGTGAGAATGATTTTAAGCCTTACATCAAAATTTATTTCAGATGATTAGCAGAACCGTTTCCAATGGATTTCATATGAAAAGAAATATTGTCTCAGGCATCAAGAACATGTTTTCTATAGCTCTAAAGATTTAGTGCATTGATCACATTTGATTTAATGCCTGAATGACAGTTATGCGGTTTTGAACATTAAATACTAGAGCTCAGCTTTACCCTTCATTTGAGATTTGTGGCATGGCAGTGAGATATAGCCTCTCATTATCATCGGCTTTACCATTCATATCTCTAGACCAGATGATTGCTGTTGCAAGCCTCATAAAATACTTTTATTTTCAGTGATGTTATTTGTGAAAGAAGCATATTAAAATAATTCACCCTCATTAATTCTTTGAGACAGGAGAGGTAGATGTAGTAAATTGCTCTTCTGGATGGTGGTCCTATATACTGTTTGATGTCTGCACGATCAACAAACGCCAAGTCCACAGCACCTGTGATGTTTGAAGTCGTCAGTATGAGAACGTTGGGATACCTGTTAGATTTTCAGAAACAGCATACAAAGACATACTCAAAAATTATATGTATACCTTCGTGCCCTGAAATGTTGATAATTTAAAGGTTTCAAAACTTGCAGTTAGACATTCAAAGTGTAAGCTGGATCATAACACTTGATAAATAAGCCAATTTCTTATATTTTTTATGTACTATCTATAAACTGCATGTTTGCAAAAATTTCATATGAGAGAGCTGGTGTGCATAGTAAATTAACTTGCAAAGATTTTCTTGCTTTTTATTTTTCTGTTATATATAATAAATTGTTACAGTCATTTTCCATATCTTCCATAAATTAAAAAAAAAATCAATAGAACTTCAAAAATAAAAATAAAGGTAAACAATTTCTTTTCTTTTTTGTACTTTTTTTTACTATGTCAAATGAAATTAGCACTTTAAAATGTAAAGGTATTTATTTCCATATCAATAAATAAAAAGGAATCTTTATATAGTATTTCAGGTTTATGCTACTTTTATCACAACAAAGTATCATGTACTCTTAAAAATTGAATTTATATTATACAGTGATTATAGTCTTTACCACTCTCTTGTTCTAAAAGATTTCATGTGGCATGAAGTGTACGGCATGATTAAGGAGCCATCAAAAACCCAAATTGTGAGTTTAAAAAAAATAATTCAGTCGAAATTTCTCTTGGCCTTTTCAGCAGAAAGGGTTTACCTTCTTTGTCTGATCTAACTGGGTAAAGTAGAGCATTTACTAAGACTATGTCATCCGACCTGCCTCAATACCATTCATAGAGCTTTTCCTCGCTGCCGTCAGGCTTCCTACCTAAGAGAGAAAAAACAAATTTTAATGAGATAATCCGGACTACCATTTCTGAGAAATCAATGATAAATGCAAAGTAGCAATGCACTCCTATAAATAATTTCAATTATTTCTCAGCCATTGATAATATGGATAAAACTGTGTAAATGTTATATAAAACATCAAATAGTGCCGTGTTCAATTTGTGGAAATGCCTAGAGAGATAAGTTGAAGCGAATTGCTGCACTAATATGATCCATCACCTTGATTATAGTCCTTGTGAAATCATCGGGGGACAAGCAAAAAGGGGAAAAAGCTACTACATTTAAAAAGTTAAGCTAATGTCTAATCTAATCATGATAAATGCATTGATGTATATGTGAAAAATATAGGATAGCTGATACTTACTTCATCTATGAGAACACATACTAAAGCCTCTCTGGATCCTCTATGAGCTCTTGTATCTTTTGAAACATTTTCATAACCAGCTTGCCAAACTCTACACAACAAGAAAAGGAATAGGTTAAAACTTAATAAGACATCCAAGAACTGATTAATCCTTGAGTGAAAATAGAAGCATTGGGGAAAAAAAAACAAAACATCAACAAAAAACTGCTGAAAAAAAAACGGAATCAATTTTTTGTAACCATGAATAGACAATCAAAGCTACAGAGAGTGGATCTCAGTAAATGTCTTTACTGCAGCCATCAAGTTAAGTTTATCAGCTGACACAAATAAGATAAGCAGGATTTAATTTTTTTCCCCTGATCATCCCATTTTGTTTTTGGGAAATTGATTTAACAAATCCAGTATATTTCGTTCTTAGTTTAAGCATTTTCATGTCTACACCTACAATATGGGCAGACCAAAAGAAAGATAAATTCAAAAAAATTTAATATTAGCTATCGTTATTTATCTATTGCTTTTTGAGTTATTTGATATTTTAACCTGCACAATTAAAAACAAAATGAAATGTTAACTTAAAAAGTACAATGTTGAGCTTTCACTTCACCCTCCTCTGAGAACCATTTTGAGAAGAGGCTATGAGAATTTATTTCCACCAGTTGGCCATGAGTGTAACGATCAGAAAACCTGATGCTAAGCTTCTGGGCCAGAGCTTTGCACAGAGAAGTCTTTACCTTGTGCCTGGTATTGCCCTTTAAAGATAAAATGCAGAGGTAATAAGCCATTACTTGAGTGTGTCAAAAAAGCTATGATATATTAAAATCATATCTTATGGGATCATTTCATATACATGGCAGATGGCGTCGTATTTGAAAATCAGTTACCATGGCATATTAAGTTATTAAATTTAACTCCTTATTGGAACAATATGGCTCCAAAAGCTACTTCAAAATTAAGTTTTGCCAATCATAATGTTGCCTTGTGTAACTAGGTGATAAGGATTGGGCTGAAAAGTAATCTGTTGTAAGGCCATAAGCATCCACCAAAAGATATTTAAGCTTTCTCATTTCAGCGCATATACTTTTTTTTCAGTAAGATTTGGTCTATTGCAATATGGTCACACTGCAATAAACTCATCTGGTGATAGAAAAGATAAATGAATGTAAGACGTACCACTTTCAGTCAAAAGATAGGTGGAATGAAAGGTAATTCAGTATTTATCTACATGTAGATGGAAGAATAAAGAATTTAAAGTAAATTCTTGTCAAACTCAAAACTAGAATTTTTCTCTACCTAGAATGGACCTAACTTATTTCCCAGCTGGAATCTATTCTTCTTTCTTCATAAGTATTTGCTTCAATAAACCATTGGTCTTCAGAGCATCCTCACTTTGTATAGAAAATTAGGGGAACATCAATTTAGTTTTCAACCCTGCTTTTTTTTTTGTTTTCCATTTTTTTCAAAGCTAGCACCAACACTGCTTTTTTAATATTAAGATATTAGGCATTATTAACCAAAAATATTATTATTAATAGATTCAAATCTGAAACGAGAAGCAAGTCTTTCATCAAGAAAATAAAGCAATTTGCTTAAATAACAGCTCAGGAACAAAATAACAGATGATTTCCTTCTCTTTTATATGATAGATACATTCCAATTCATGTGTATACATAATCTTGCTTAAAAAAAAATTCTAGAGCCTCCTACTAAACATAATGTATATGCAACATTAAGTGCCTTCCTTAAATATGATAATTTACAAGATAAGCTGCTCTAAGGTAAAACAAATATTTACCATGAAGAAGAACAACACGGTCTCCAAGAAATAACTGTTGCTGTCAACGGCTTTGTCCGAAAAAGTAGAGTTGTTGTAGCATAATTCAGTAACTTGAGGACAGAAAAATTTTGATATTGCCTAAAGTTGCGTCAATGATTCTTAAACTTTATAATAGGTTTATGGTGGAAAAAAATTTCTCCCCTTCATTTCATTTGTAAGGAAAGAAAAAGAAAAAGAGAAAAATAAAGATTCTCTTGATACCTCAATTAGAACAAATGCTTTATTTGTTATCTCAAAAAAAGAATAAAAACTCTCTGTTTCATGAGATATATCTATATTTCTTTCATCTTATTTTAAAAAAAAATTGGATGCTTTTTTCTGTCAAGTTTGGGCCACAATGTATATCAGGAGAGAATGGATTGTTCCATTGAAAGTTAGTGGGAGAAAAGTAAAACTTAACATTTAACTTTCTGCCACAATATATTTAGTTCTTTTAAGAATAATAAATTGTTATCCTTACATTAGGGAGAGAAGAAGGCTTGTATGTAAAATAAAAACAAACACACTTCTACTAGCCTAGTCAGTCATCACCAGGGACATCAAGTCAAGTAAAAAGAAAATTTTTAAGTTGATACATTAGAATAAAAACCTTTTTATAAAGGTTAAAAAAAAACGCTAGCATCCACAAAAAAATAGGCAAAAAAAAAAAGGAAAAAAAAATTTGCGCAAGAGAAATACGACCATTACATAAACAACACAGCCTTTACAGAAAAACCTTAGATTTTCAAGATTTCATTTAAAAAAAAAATTTTTTGGAGCAGAAAGTGATAAACAAAAAAAAGAGCAAAAAACATTACCCACCCTCGTCTTAATGGCCTCATCATAGACTAAAGACTCCTCACAATCCATGAAAATGAGTAGAGGGAAGTAACCAATGAGAGGCGGCAGATATGTTCCTCTTCGTCTAAGCCCTTCTGAACCTGCCTCCCTGTCTGTGTGCACCTGGAAAACGTGGATGTGAAGCTTGCAAGTTGTCAGATCAATAGCCTGGAATAGAAAATAAAAGAACACAATAAAACCACCATTTGAGAAATGCACATGCTCCTAAATAATTTATAGTTTTGGCATAAGGGTTAGATAATATAAGGGAATACTTATATCTAGAAATGCATAAATACAAGATTCTTTGAGTGATGTTATTCATTATTGACAATATGATCAGTTACTACAATAAAAATATGAATTATATAAATATATTCATATATACATATGCTAGCAAATATACAGCACAAATATTGCCTAAACTCTTGTAAAACTTGAAGAAAAAAACAACTTAACTTCTAAATAGAGCATTAAAATGCCAAAGAGGGACAGACATTTCAATCTGAAAATATATATATTTTCATAATTCATTTTAAAATTGAAACCTTTGTCAAGTTAGAAATTAGAGAAGATAGGACAAGAAAATCCTCTAAATAAAGGCATTTTAGGGGAATTTAACAAATTTTCTTGAACTTTTTAAAATAGACAAATTATTATGCATGTTTTTTAAGAATATTTTTTAAAAAAAAGACAACCTGAATTTTGGGATAGAACTGAAAAATTACATAAGTCATGACATTACACTGATTAAACCTTAAGTAGAAAGGATATTCTAGAAGGTCAGATTCATTTTGTTTATCTGCTCTCTGAATGTATCTCTTCTGATACCACAAACTTCACACAAAGTGCATTACTTCTTGACACATTTTTCTAGCATCTTGATTTATAAGAGAATTAATATTTATATCACTCTGAATCTTAAAGATATAATAATAAAGAAAAAAATAGAGTGGTAAAATTAGCAAGAGCCTTTTTTTTTTCAATATATGATTCACATAAATTAGAATAGAGTTGATTTCTTATGTTAAGTGAAACATCCTTTGAAAATGCATTTTAACAGCAGTGTTTTTCTATTAAAAAAGACTAAAGAGAAATTATACCACACAAAGGAACACAAATCAAATCTTATAAAAGGCACCCAAAGTTTACCCTTTTCTCATGACTTGGCTGATCCACATCACACAAAGCAATATGGAGAACATTCTGAGACAAGAGTTCATCTTGGAATTCCTGCACAATAAAATCTCCAAAGGCTGTCCTTTTAGCTTTGAGAAATTCCAACACTTTCTCGATTATGAGGGTCCTTCTCATGGTGCTAAAGGTTAAAACAACAAATAATTTTGAAATGCATAATTCATATGTTTATATTATTTATCAATTTTGTTGATTTTATATCATACGAGACAAAAGCTGTGTAAAAATGTAATTTTAACAGTGCTTCTGTTTACAAATAGATTTCCAAATCAAATCTTGTCATGAATGTTATAATTAAAGTCATGTAACATGATTTTTCATTCTGCTATAGACATCTTACTTGCAGGTACACACAATGACTTTATTAATTCTGGAATAGGATTTCATTTTGTCTAGCAGATGATTTATTTACCATTATTGAAGGTCCTGACATGTAGAGCCAATAAAAAGTGTTCAAACATTTCACGCAGGTATTAAAACGAAAACATGGCTATGGAATGTGGAGGATTATGTTTTGCTATTTCTAGGTTGTGTGTGAAATACTCCCTTGTCAGTTGAAATAGGCATAATATTTAGAAATGGGAGGTCCATTGACTGAGCATTTTTAATGCATTTAAATGATTTTTTATCAGAAGAATTACAAATTTCATTTTGTCTTGCATGATTTATTTACCATTATTTTTTTTTCTATATTCAATCTGCTTTGCTCTCATGACTCAGCATACCAGTAAAAAAGATATTTCCATACCTGCAAGGGCTCTGGAGAACTTCTATATGATAAGCTGTAAGATCTTTTGCTTTGTCCGTCATACTATCTATTGACAGAGGCAGAGCATTGTGAAGAGCAGTTATTTCTGTCTCCATGTCCATGATCTCAGAATGTTCACTGAAATGGAGCATGAGTCATAGATATAAAAATGCTTTCCATGGCTTCATCTTAACTCTAATTTTGGGGGTGGGGTGAGAGCTGGGTTGTGTGGGTACTTGGCCAAGGATCTCTCACAGGCTAACGGAGGGAAGGATTGCCTTCACTTTCCATTCTCAGAGCTGGCTCTTGATCCACCACCCTTATCCTCTGATAAGATAATCACCCAACTAAGACAGTTGAAGAGGTGGAAAATATCTACAAGTGATCAAAACATTTACCGGGAACAGACAGCAGCAATGTGGAGTTGGAGGGGAAATTAGTTCATTTCAAAAAACTAAATAGTCGTATTCCGCAGACCTTTTCTATTTACAATGAAATGATTTTGTCAAACCTAGAAGGATACCTAAGAATTAAAAAGTGAAGTAGGAGGGCACAACTTAACAACTTGAGATATGGTGATGACACCGTATTTATTGCAAAAAATAAAGAAACTTGGAACAATTACTTTCAGATACTGTTGAAAAAGAAAGCAGAAAGAAAGGGTGGAAACTGCAGCAAAAAGAGAGAAGTAATGATCGTTGTCAAAACTATCATGTGTCCACAGATCAACATTTTTATCAACGGGAACAAAACCCAAAGGGATCGATTTAACATACTTGAGTACTTTAAAATAACAGGCAATAAAACAACACTGAAATTGCATGAAGAATAGCGCAAGCAAAAAAAAGAGTTTCCCAGAGAATAAAATTGGGGCTAATTTATATAATAAACTCGCCTTCCTATTTTTCTTATAGAAGAAAAAGAGCTCTAGAGTGCTAATACTGCTATATTGAACTCCATTCTGATGTATTGCAAATTCAATTTCAAAACAGTTACAAAAGAAAATGGGGGCAACAAAAATGTGGTTACTACAGAGAATGCTATTGATAATATGAATCTCATGGACTGCAAAGAAATCAAAAGAAACAGCATTATGTGGAAGCTGACACAAGATCACTCATAAATAAATAGAATGTATACACCAAGCAATCTGGCCATGTGATGAGCTCAGACTCTAGAGAAACTAGAACCTCTTTGTGACAACTGGAATGATCGAAGGAAAAATGTCGCAAGGGAAAAACAGCGAAAAAAGATTTTTGATTGGACTTGGACTAACAAAGTCCCAGTAAAGTAGTGAGACCAGTGAAAGATGAACTAAAACAAAAGAGACAAGGGATAAAGATGTACATAGGGTCATGATTCCTTACATCTAAAAAGCTAGGTAAACTAGAATCTAACATAGAATCTAATAAATCTAGATCTAGCTAGTTAAGATAGGTCTCGGATTGGAGAAATCTACTAAAACCTAAAAAGTAGATTTAGTTAAGTAGTAACAGTATTATCAAGAATACATGCCGGTACTAGATCTAGATCTAGATCTAGATCTATCTAATTTATGGCTGTAGAAAGCCTAGATCTATCTAACATACATAAGATATTAATTATCTTCTATAGATATAGATCTAAAGATATCTAAGTTTTTAGATTTGTTGTGGGATCTCAAGTCTGAGAAATTATGTAGATCTACCTCTCTAGTCTATGTGGGGTATGATTTTTTGGGGTTTTTAAATGAATCTGAATTTAGCTCGTCCGTCTCGTCGATTTAAACTTCGCGCAACGTGAATGACGGCCCCTACTTGGGCTGCATTCAATGATGCAGTTCCTTCTCTCTTTTTCAATGATACGCAGGGAGTAAGTTTAATGCCGAAAGATGTGAAACCCTTTTCCCAAGTTCTCTCTTGACTCTTCCCTTTCTCCCTCTTCTTTCTCTTTTTGCTATTCTTGCTCTCTTCCATCTCGCTCTCCCTCGTCGTCGTCGTCGTCGTCGTCGTCGTCGTCCTCCTCCTCCTCCTCCTCCTTCTTCTTCTTCTTCTTCTTCTTCTTCTTCTTCTTCTTCTTCTTCTTCTTCTTCTTCTTCTTCTTCTTCTTCTTCTTCTTCTTCTTCTTCTTCTTCTTCTTCTTCTTCTTCTTCTTCTCCCACACCTTTCCAATAGAGTGTTTGATATTTTCTAAACTACAAGAAAGCCATGTGATGATATAATTTTTAGACATGAAAATAGAACGAGGAGGCAAAGCGGTAGACAAAAGAGATTTCTCCTTTCACACATTCCTTGAGGGTTTATAATTCCATTATTCAGTTGCATAAACATACTTTCCAAGCTTTTGGATTGCCACAAGCTGATATCTTTATAAATCAATTTTGTTCTGTCAAACAGCAGGCCAATCCGGATTCAATCTTCCCACACTTAATCCATTCAAGGTTATTAACATCACTTCAACCTTATCATAGTCACAAGGCATGACTCAGATCTATTTTTACTCGTTAACCCTTCATAAAAACCGCTTCAAGCGCGCATTTCATTCGGTCGAACTTATTCTATTTAGACTCCGTATATTAAGATCTAAAATCTATATAGCAATTTCTATTTTATTTGTGTGTTGGATAGAAAACAATTTTAAAGTGGAATCGAAATCTAGACTTTACAAATAAATTCTCTGCTGACTGAAAGATATTGTAGCTTTGCGAGTGTTACCATGAGTCTCTTGAAAAGGCTATTTGGGAATAAAAGTGAAAAAAATCCGACAGCACAGGAAGGCATTCAAAGACTTCGCGATGTTGAGGGAATGTTGAATAAGAAATCAGAATTTCTTGAGAGAAAAATTGAAGAACAAATTATAATCGCCAAAGAAAATAGCAAGAGAAACAAGCGAGGTATGTTTAGGCCTTCAAATTATAAATTACAGTATTATATTATCATAAGAATCTTTGTAGGCTACTTGTATGAGCGGGTGAGTTTTTTTTTTACGCTCTTCAATAACTTAGACGCCTTCTTATAGGCTACATAATTTACATAAGACTTGTATAGAAAATAGAATATGATTATTGGATGTTAATTATTAGGCTACCTTTCTGAGGATAAAAAGCACCATTTGTTAAATTTTTATTACTATATAATGTGGCTCACATTATTTTAAAGTAATATTATAAGAAGATGTAGGCTTTAAATGAATGAAAAAAAAATAATCGATGCGAAAGTTGCATTTGTGTGTATGTGTTTTGATTTCAGCAAACTTATCTTGTCACTGTCTTGATACCAGAAATATGGATCATTTTGTGAATGATTTCTCTCTTCCTCCCCCCTCCCTTCCCCATTCTCTCTCACACTCTCTCTCTCTCCTCTCTCTCTCTCTCTCTCTCTCTCTCTCTCTCTCTCTCTCTAAATATATATATATATATAGTTTGAAGATAAGTTGGAATAATATATATATATATCATATTCTCCTCATTATGTTGTCCCTCTCTCTCTTTAACTCCTTTTCTCCGTTTCGTTCTGTCTCTTATTTCTTCCTTCCCCCCTCCCCTCTCTCTCTCTCTCTCTCTCTCTCTCTCTCTCTCTCTCTCTCTCTCTCTCTCTTTCTTCCTCTATTTGTCAACCAAAAATTATTTTGACTCTTCTATCGAAACTATCATAATCTTGCTCTCACACCCTCATATGGTTCATTCTCTTCATTTCTTATATTCAGATTCAAGTAAAATGTTGACTTTGTTAAATACTTTTGCTTCCTTTTAAGTATCTGATTACTAGAGAAGAGAAATATAATATAAATATGATTGTGATTGAAGTTGTACCGGTAGCCTTAGATCCAGCGGATATGCAAAATGTGTATAATTGTCAATTAATAAAAAAAAATGTTCCTCTTTACTCCAGTCGCCCTGCGAGCTCTCAAATCTAAAAGGAACTTTGAGAAACAACTGCAACAGATTGATGGATCACTGTCAACCATTGAATATCAAAGAGAAACACTTGAGAGTGCCAACGCCAATGTTGAGATTTTCAACGTCCTCAGGGTGGCAGGCCAAGCCTTAGAAGGGTTGCACAAACAATTGTAAGTTGTCGTATTGAACTTATTGGTAAAAAATCATTTAGGCTTGTCCTTAAAGTTGCAACTTCATATCTCAGAGCCCATGATCCTTGATAATATCTCAAACTTTAACCTGATTTTCAAACTTAATTTAAAATTTTAAAAAGGTCAAGATTCTTAAATCTTCACTTTTTCTCATTATAAGTGTGCGTACTCCTGAATATGTGTTTGTCGTAAGGTACAAGCGGATCTGATAAAATCCTGTCTTTTGCACATCTCCTTGTGCCACTAAAATTTGTTAAATTACATCTTAACAGAACCCGAAGAGATATCTCCTGTGAACCCAAAACGATGGTTTAAACAAGGACATCTGCAGCAATAGTAACATATCTTAAACTGAAAGATATACAAACTATTTGATATTTAACATCATGAATTAAAATAAGTAACGGGTCTTTTTTCTTGTTTTTTTTTTTTTTTTTTTTTTTTTTTTACTTTTGTTTTTTTTTTTTATTTACTTATAATATATAAAAATTTAATTAATTTTTTAATTATTTAAACAATAAATCGACTCTAAAAACACCAGTAACATAGAAGCAGCAAAAGTTTTTTTAGAGCAGTTTTTCAAGAACATTCCAAAATAAGAGCCTGTTTGTCACTAGATGTGTCGATAAAATGATCATCAAAGTCTCAGAGTTTTCATTTCACAGGCTCTCTATTGATACAAGTCTTAATTTTCTTCCATCTATGTATGAGTAAATTATTCCGAAATCTTCTTATTGTTTCAAGTATCTCAAATCATGATGTAGAATGAAAGGAAATTTTGTCCATTTTTTTTCTTCCAGAGACATAGAAGAAGTACACAAAATTATGGACCAGGTAGCAGAACAGAGAGACTTAGCCGATGAGCTTTCTGATATCATATCAAATCCAGTAAAAATTGGTGGTGAAGTACTTGATGAGGTCAGTAAATGTTCAATTTATTTTAATGGATTTTTCACTGCTTTCACGAGTCAAGTGTGTGACATATACATTTTTTAAAAAATGATCATTCAAGAGCTTTATGGCATTTGAACCAAGTGGACCTGAGTCTTTGTGCTTACTTTGTCTATCTTTTTGAAGGACCCTGTAACTTGCTAATGCTTTGAAGACAGGACTTTTCTTAGACTTTGCGTCTGCTTCATCACGAATCATTGTCTTTTGAGCTTTCCAAGTTGCACCCTAAAGCTTATAGATCGAAATCCGTGGTCTTGTGTAGAGATGCCATTTATGGGTTTTATTTTACATTTAATTTATTTGGTAAAAATAATGTCACTCATTTCAAAGAAAGTGGGGAGTCTAAATTAAAAAAAAAAAGAAGAAAGGAATCTCGTTTAGAAGTAGGCAAGAAAAACGATTTAGAATCGAGCGTTGTGGAAAGTAAAGATGTTTTTAATTAAAAATGTTGGATCTTTTGACATTCATTGTTACATTACTCTGTAACTAATGCCAATCAATTCCAATTTTGCTTTGCTTGAAATTCATATTTGAACCTTTTATTTCCATCAAGGATGATCTCCTGGCAGAGCTGGAAGAGTTGGAGCAGGAGGAGCTAGATAAAAAACTTCTTAATGTGGGTGATACAGAAGACAACCTTCCAGGTGTACCTTCTGCGGACCCGGCTGAATCTATCAAACTTCCAAAAGGTCAATCTCGCAAGTTTAAAAATAAAATGTTTTCTGTTCAAAAAGATAATCAATTAATGGTTTTGGATGGGGTTAAGATACGACAGTATTGTGCTATATTTAATATATGCTAAACTAAAGTGATATGAGAGTTGCAAACTAAAATTTTAATGAATATTCAGCCTTAAGCAGCTTACTAGAAGTTTTACTTGACCTTGATGGACATGAATGCGCAAGGAAATTTATTTGGACACTTCCACGTATGGTTGATTAAATCTTATGTTAAGATCCAATTTAGTCTCTCTGTAAACCAGCATGAGAAACCTGCACAGGGTTTCATCAAAGCCAGAATACTAACTATATATCTATAGAATGTTAATGCTATGGCCAAAATTTATCTGAGACAAAGTCAAATTTTTCTCAAATGTTCAAAATCTAACAATGAATGATTAATAGAAAAAAGGGCAATATCTTTCTAACCTGAGACTGCAGACTCAAAAATATCCAATGATGAACAAGTCGCAAATAATACATTCTTGTAAATTTTATCGTAACTATGATCAAAAGTTTTCATAATTGCAGAAGATTATTAATGTGACACCAATGCCACGTTTATCCTGGTGATATAAGTATTTTTAAAGCTTGAAAAACAAGTTATTTGAACATTTAATGGTATCAAACTCTGAGTTGAGATATAGCTGAATATCAAAGAGTTTGGCTGCCATGACCTGCAAGCCTTCACATGTCTCCGTTATTTTTTTTTTTTTAAGGGTTGGGGGGGGGGGGGCGTTGTTCTTTCTTTCATAGGTACATTTCAATACGAATAAGCTTGAACATGCATCGCTCAATATCATATTTTTATTAATATTATTTGTTTTCTTTTGCTTTTTTGTAGTGTTGTAACTTAGTGGTTAGGGTTTTGCAGTTGGTATAACGGAGCCTTAGTAGGGCCACATAGAGATAAGTCGCTTGCTTACGCGGTCGTAAGCGCGCTGCTCAGGGCTGTGAAATTAAAAGAATGCCCTTATGAAAACCATTGCATCCCACATAAACAAAACAATCATTGAGCGTACGACAGTGAGGAGCAGCGCTACCTTTTTCGAAGAATCAAAACAAGATTCTTTTTTTTAGAGGCTTTCTTCTGTGGTCTCCCTAGATTGAATTCTGAAACTAGGTCTGATGATAGGAAAAATACTTAAGTATCTTTTTTTTTTTGCTCACTCAATTCTGATAACAGTTGACTCCTATTTCTAGTCTTATTTTTGAAAGACCTCAAAGAGTTATAAGAGAATTCTACGATTTGTATTAACGTAACGGTTGGTTGCGTTGCTAGATTGGCTGATCTACAAGAGGCCACTTAATGATTTTCAAGGAGGTCTTTATAACAGCTAGTCTATACTATTTCCCGTACTCAAATAATAAGAGGATATAGGCAATACAAACACAAGCCTTTGAAGTTCGTGTGTGGTTTCTTGGATAAAATACATCAAACTACTGATTTTAAAGCAAATGATCATCTTGTTGCTTGTCAATACAGTATTGAACAATATTTTACTTTATGAATTATGAATCTCAAATTGATGAAAACGCATAATATTGTAAGTATACTTTTATGTTTGTTCTCAGGCCGACAATCAGACGAAGAAAAACAGTAATGAAGGAGTTGGCAATCTGGGCATCGTAGTCAGACAACAGTTTTGGTAAGGACATCTGGTGGAAGAAATTAGCTTCAACACAAGAAATTTTATTCGATGCAATTGTCAATGCTATTAATATCATACTTTTAATTGTTCTTTTTATGTACCTTTTTATCAACAATTGAGGTTATAAAAGAATGCCTCAGTGATTGAGTAAAATTTTATTTGTAATTGAAATTTACCGCCAAGACTGCAAATGAATCTTCTGTGTCTTCATGTATCTTAAGCCATTATGTCTTTTACATCTCTTATTATACTTGATGTAAAAACATCCTTGTCATTAAACTACCGGTACCAGACCATTGAAGTTTGAGGAAAGAGATATTGTTATCATTTAAATACTCTATTTTGTGCAATTTTTGTAAATAATTTTTATGAGCCTCGTAAATTTCTAGGCTAAAATTTAAAGCCATTTAAGAAGTTGATTGCCACTACTGTTCATAATTTGTCCCAAACTAATAAATGCTCCTCTCTGTGTTGAAAGTTCTCTGTGCAAATGCAAAGAATTGAAATCACTTGATGAATACCATAAACACATACGAAAACCTTTGAGTTAAAACTCTCGATGTATTGAATGTGGGAGGTATTACAAAGTGGAACATTATCAAAAATAACAAAGATAGATAAAAAGAGAGTTATCTGCTTTCTTCAGAGAAATTCAAATTATAAAAGTATAAAAAGAAATAATTTTATAATACACATTGTTTCCTAAGAAAGACAAATAATACAGTCTTTTAAAAATAACGTCAATGGAACTTATGTATATAATATAAACGAATATGACATTTTCATTAAAAGAGATAATACATATAAGAGCATTGCCTGTTAAATGAACTTAAATCTGTTTGACTTTCAGCTTACATTGCATTACAATAAAGCACAATTGATAATTCACATATGATTTTTTTCCACATATTCATTAATTAGGTTTTTACTCCAGTCAACATATTTTCCCTGTTCTCTTCAAAAGCGTTATCAAGAGAAAGAGAAACTGGATGCTAAGAAAGCTTTGAGGATTCAAACAAGGTCCCACATTCTGAAAAGGAATCACAAAGAAAGAAAAATTAATATGGGGGGGTGAAACCTTAGCCTAATAAAGACTAGATATTTATCAAACTTGAAATATATTGTATATGAAATAATGAGATATAGTTTATATAAAGATAGTTTATAACAAAAATTGCACAAAATTCTTCGTTTCAAGAGCTAATTTAATCTCACCAGATTTTAGTAATTATCTAAAAAGAACACTCTTCACAGGTTTAGAAAAAAAAAGTGAAACTGAACATTTTTAGAAAATCTATCTAAAAATACAAAAAAAAAAAATAAATAAATAAAATAAAACTGAATAAACGTTTCTTTTTATCTACGATTAAACTTATTATAAAAAGTAGGGAGGATCTCCCAGACGAGATTATCAATCATTTTTTAAGGGGAAATTTTTACATAAAGGAACAATAATTTTTTTCACTCATCCACACACACATTCTGGGATGTATTTTGTCGTATTACGACTCATCAGTGTGACTATAGGTTATCCATTTATTCAAGTGTCCACCATTCAGACAGAATTGTTTTTTCTGAATCGAAAGTCCAAAACGGCGGCCACCTGAGAGGTAGCCTATGGATCGAAGAGCTATGTTGGGCCATGTTTTCTCTGTGTATGACCTATGGCTTTACCTAAATCTAGAACAAGACACTTAGTGTTCCAAGACTAGGCCCAGTGATCCATGCATGAACGTTGGCCAATTTTCAATCCAAAAATAGAAAAAGGGAGGGAGGAGAGAGAGAGAGAGAGAGAGAGAGAGAGAGAGAGAGAGAGAGAGAGAGAGAGAGAGAGAGAGAGAGAGAGAGAGAGAGAGAGAGAGGCTAAGTGTGGATGTATCAAAGTTTGATCTGTTTTTAATCTAAAAATAGAAAAAGACGAGGCAACAAACGTTTGTATCTTTTGTTAATCCAAAACTAGGCCCAGTGGTCTTTGCAGGCCCCATTGAGCTAATTATTTTCGCGAGGCTGAGATTTTGTTCGTTCTTGCATGATATTCTTTTGCTTCTTCTAATATACAAATTTATAACTCGTCATTACACCAAGAAAAACTCGCCCCCTCTCCCTCTCTCTATCTATCTATCTCTCTCCCTCGTTCTAACCCTCTTTGAAATTTGAAGTAAAAATAAAGCCAGAAAATACATCGCCACATGGCGACTTACATAAAGATACATATAAGTAAATAAAGATAGCACTGTACAAAGTTATTTAACTAAAAATATAGGAAGAGAAGTTCACAAATATATTCTTTCATATAATGCTATTTTTGTCACTGTCAGTCAATCCTACAAGTGGCTCGAATTAACCTGGATTAGAAATATTGTTACTACCCCGAGGTCCTCCTTTCAAAAATCGGCTAGTTGCACCCTTGGGTCCACATAACCCTCACATGAAAGCCTCAAGAGTTGGGAGAAAAAGAAAAAAAAGTTTGAGTCTGGTGAGCCATCTCTAATAAGAGTTTAGAGCTAATGTCTTAATATGAAGTGAAAAACAGAAATGAAGAGTTAATATGGGAAAAATATGATATCGGATATAGGACAAGGAAAAAGGAGAAAATCCTAAAGGTCTCAGCCGAGGATAAGACAGAACGACAGAAATGGGAGAGAAAAGAAAGAGAGAGAGAATGGAGGCGAGGTTTAGACAGTTACATCATACAGTGTTGAGCTGAAGATCGCATTCTTATAGCTCAATATCAAATTAGCTTTACTAAAGAGCAAAAAAAAAAAAAAAAAAAAAATAAAATAAATAATGGCCACAGCAAACAGTGTAAAAATTAAATGTATGTTTATAAAAAGTGTAAACTTTAGAATGCTTTAAGATTAAATCAAATTTATAATATTTGCCCAAATTAGAGGTAAAAAAGCAAGACTTATATAGGGCGGCAGATCAGAGCCAACTCTGAGAAAGAGAAATGAGGGTATCCTTCCCTCTGCTAGTCTGTGAGAGGTCCATGTGCAAGACCAATTAAAAAAAAAACATGAAATGATATCAGGCAGCAACAATGTGAGTTGATGGGTAAATCAGCTCATTAAAACAAAAAAAAAAAAAATAAAGTGTGGGGTCTGACAAGGATGTGTGCTTGCTCCAGACCTTTTCCCTCCTTACAGTGAAATAATTTGAGAAGCTTAGAAGGATACCCAGGAATTAAAATAGGAGGGCACAAAGTAAGCAACATGAGATACGCTGATGATGCTCTATTACTTGCAGAAAATAAAGAAGACTTGCCACAATTATAAGACATCACTGAAGAAGAAAGCAGAAGGAAAGGATATGGACTAAAGAGCAAAAATACATAAGCAATGGTCGTCAATCGAAACAATAAGTGTGCACAGATCAATTCTTTCGTAGCCAAAATTAATTCAAGTTCAGGAATCAGTGCAAATACTTGGGCACTTTAATGTTAAGAGATGGACAAAACAACTGTGAAATCGCATCAAGAACGGTGTAAGTTGAAAATGAGTTTTCATTGACTGAAATCAGAACTCACAAATGAATACATCTCATTTACATGAGAAGAAGAGCACTGGAGTGTTTTATTGAACCTATCCTTATGTATGGATGTTAGGCTTGGACAATTTAAAAAACAACTACAAAATTAACTGGAGGAAACAGAAATGTTGTTCCTAAGGAGAATGTTATGAATCTTATTCATGGACTTCAAAGAAATTAAACTAAACTGTGCTACAAGGAGCTGGCACATCATTGCTCATAAATACCATATGTAAACAACATACAATCTTTTTTTGGCCATGTGATGAGAAAAAAGAAACTGAAACATCTTGTGACAACTGGATTGATTTTAAAGGAAAAGGCAGCAGGGGAAAGAAGCGAGAGAAGATATAGCATTGACTAAAATGAGTGACAGATGCACTAACAGCATCAAGGGATAGAGATGCGCAGAAGGTCATGATTGCCTAATCTAAAGAGCAGGGCACCTAATTCATCGATATATAGAGAATTTTCCATGAATCATCTAAGGATTGCCGTGTTGTTACCAAAAAAAAAAAAATTAAAAAAAAAAAATAACAAAAAAGGTATATCTAATAAACGTAGTTGTAAGCAAGATAAACATATATTGTCTTTGTTGTTTGAACGTAGATGGATACCATGTTGGGCGCTGCTCTACATAAAATTATGCATAGACAACCACTGCCATAAATACAGCACAGATTGCAAATATAACATCACACTCTATTTCTATAACATTTTCAAAGCTGGAAAGTTCAAAGGACTCAAATCACACATAGTGAAAAAAAATCACCCATAAAACAAAGGAATGTATTCACAGACAACACTTTGCAGACATGAAATTTGCTTGAAAAGAAAGATATGAATACTACAAGGTAAAAATGTACTTGTACATGAGGTGTAAGCTGACTACCTTTGATTAGTCTACAAATGTAGCCCAAAATTTGTCTTGACCTACAAAGACTTAAAGCAAGAACAAGTGATTTTTTTCCCTCTCCTAATTTTTGGAGAAAATCCCCCCAAAAAAGATTTTTGTGAAAGATGAGGTTTGTTTTGAGCAGAAGGGATAAAAAAAGAGATGATATGAAAGATTGAAAAACCTGCCTGTCGTATTGGAGAAAATAAAGAAAAACAAACACACAAAAAAAAGATAATAATGCAATGATGGCACAAGGCTGTTTGAACCAACAAAAGATCTCAGCACTTAAAGCCTATATCTCTGCCAAGTCATGAACAGGGGTTGATTTCTTAAGTCTAATTATTGGCCGTATCTGATTTGGCTAAGCTAATCACTACAAGATCCTGAGACTTCAGCCATTTACTTTGGAAATACCAAAATCGTTCTAACAAAAAATCAAAATATTATAGTTGGTTCAGAAATAAATAATTGCACTAAACTGTTCAATGAACGGAGTGTCAGAGAGAGAGAAAGAGAGAGAGAGAGAGAGAGAGAGAGAGAGAGAGAGAGAGAGAGAGAGAGAGAGAGAGAGAGAGAGAGAGAGAGAGAGAGAGAGAGAGAGATGCATAGTTATCACCTGTGGAAAGAGATTTTAGTCACCACCGGAAGAAAAATAACCTGTGGAGAAAGATATTATTTATCACCAAACGAAAAAACTTTGCACTGACCTGTTTACAACACTTCTTCGTAGACCACATTTCTTCATTTAGTGTGGGTGCGTTCTGTGTGACTGTTTCCTTTTATGTGTCCCTAATGGTCACGCTGTTTCATTGATAACAATTCGGAAATTTTCTATTTGGCGAGAGCTTGCAAAGTCATATGCACATTTCAGCTCCCTCACGTATTTGTGATTCTGATTCAATGCTTCTTGAATTCCAACAAAATGCTGTTACAAAGTCCATCGTGATGAAAGACCTCTGAATTTGGTGGTTTCCATCCATGAAGTAGATTTGCAAAAATTTAGCTTGCATTTCATCCGCGGGATCTAGAGGGTCTATGAGGTGACAAACCTGGCCTTGATATCAGAACTGTGGATTCCATCCATTCATTCTCACTTCTTTACAGCCAAGAGAAGTCAACTGGAATGCACTGTCGTATTTCCTTATGTCCTGCAGAAAGCACACAGATTGATCAGATGTCCATTCAAACAGGACCGCTAATTGCTATGGAAGAGGTGAAAATGGTTCTGGATTTACTTTTCCATTACTGCAGCACATACCTTTAGATTCATCTCTAAACTTCATGGCTTGGCAGTGCTGGCATTGGATCATGTCTCCGATTGAGGTCTCATTTTTGAATTGATTAGTGTTGAAGTGAAGAGCGGTCTGATTTGCATCATTTTCTGTAGCCTGGCGTCTCTCTGTTGGCCTCATGTTGCACACTTTGAAAAGCAGACATAGATCTTGATTCTGTTCTGGTTGTAGAATTAGAAACTCGAGTAGATCTAGATCTAGATCTTGCATTCTCTGACTCTGAGTCTGACTTGCCATTCTCACTTGATGACGATCTGGATCTAGATCTAGATCTGTGTCTGTGTCTATGGTATTTTTGGCTAGGAGTTAACCTTGCTATTGAAGAACCCCCTTGTCTTTTACGAGGCATTCTTGATTTAGATCTACCTAGATCTAGATTCTTTGCTAATTTTGAACAGCATCAATCGTTCGGAGGGGTCTGTCCATCAGCTGTGTTTGGGCCACAAATCGTATGGATTGAGACATTGATAAGTGTGTGAATCGTCGTTCAGTATGCCGTGCATTAGGAGACTTCCGTTTGGCTTTAAAAAGTTTGACTATGACGTTTGTGGGCCATTTACTCAAATGAGGAAACAATAAAATTTCAAACAAACAAAACTACAGAGACTTCACACTTCTTTTTATAGATGTGCATCTTACCACTATAGATTAGGTATCCTACAAAATCTGAAGTCATTTGGTTCAGTGATTCACAAGCCTTTCGCCTCAGAAATTTGAAAGTCCACAAATATATATAATATATAGTGTATATATATATATATATATATATATATACATATATATATATTTGTGTGTGTATAAATACATACATTATATATATATATATATAATTATATATATATATATTCATATATATATATATATATATATATATATATATTCATATATATATATATATAAAACAGTTTGAAAATCCTAAAGTTGAAGATCAGGAGGGAAAACTTGCGTCAAATCCAAATGACATACTGGACATAGTCTCCTCACATTTCAAAAGTAAATTTGAAGACGAAAAAGTTGAAGAGATAACGCCATTCGAGGGAGAACCAAAACCACTAAAAAATCCAATAACACCTGAGGAGGTGAGAAAAAGCTTCAATAGTCTAAGCAATAACAAAGCCCCACGAGAAGACTAAATACACGCAGAACTTTTGAAGTATGGCACACCACTGCTAGACCAAACAATAGCCGACATATTTAACACAACTTTTTCCAAACATGAGAATTTGGATATAAACACAGGCGTTCTTATAGCCATTCAAAAACCAGGCAAAAAGAAAGGTCCCCCAAATAACTTGCGACCGATAACCCTACTCAACTCATTACGCAAAGCCTTGTCAATCATCACTTTGAACAGGATAAGACCCTTTGTAGAAGAATACCTATCGAAGAGTCAAAGTGGATTCCGCCCAGACCGTAGCACGGCAGATGTTGTCTGGACCCACAAATGGTTGGCCGCAAAAACACTGAAAGAAGATGTCATCATAAAAATTTCAGGGATTGACATGAGTGCGGCGTTTGACACAATAGATAGAAACCAACTGCTCAACATAATCGCAACAATCGTAAACGAAGATGAGCTGAGAATAATACGCTTTCTTTTGAGCAATACAAAAATAAAAACAAGAATCAATGGCGCCACAAAAACAAATACATTTATAAGCAATGTCGGGACTCCCCAAGGAGATAGCCTTAGTCCAGTCCTTTTTATTGTCTATCTAGAACACGCTCTGAAGGAGGTCAGAACCACACTACCCAGACCAATAGTGAAATATGAAAAAGAAATTCCAAACGAGATAGCTTACGCAGACGACGTGGATTTTACCGGACAGGACTACGTTAACATCAACGAAATCCAAGAAACGCTACATAAATACCAACTAAAAGTAAACACAGACAAAACAGAATTCACAGCTCTTTCAAAAAACGAGGAAGACTGGAAAAACGCAAAGAAAGTGGGCTCACTCATTGGTGATCTCGAGGATGTAGAAAGGAGAAAACAGCTCTCCACCGCAGCCCTCAACAAGCTTTACCACGTGTGGATGAAAGGAAATAAACTCAAAACCACAACCAAAATACAACTTTATAAGTCCCTTGTGAAATCCATACTACTATACAACTGTAGCACATGGGCACTGACTCTCACCGAAGAAGAGAAAATAAACGCTTTCCACCGAAAACAACTGAAAAAGGTCCTAAACATTAAATTTCCAGTAAAAATCACAAATAAGTCACTGTATAAAAAATGCCAGGAAAAGCCCCTCTCGCTGCAAATTCTAAAAGCCCGGTGGAACCTCTTTGGGCATATTCTTCGTAGAGACAGCGACATCCCTGCCAACAGAGCAACAAGAGCCTACTTCATCCAATATGGCCACAAACTAAGAGGACGGCCGACAACAACTCTCCCAATCGTACTGAACAGAGATCTAGGACTAATTGACCATTTTAGACTCCATTCAACCGATGATCTGGTCAAAATCACTGAGCTCGCAAAGGAAACAGTGGAGAGAACTCTCTGTGAGGATAGAGAAAGCTGCCGAAGCGTCACAGACGGTGAACTGGGATGCGACACGGCAATAAGTCAGTAAGTCATATATATAATGTATATATTTATTATATATATGAGACGAAAATAGTTAAAACTTCGAAAAGCAAAATGTCCAGTATTGCTAATATTAGAATGTTTTGTAACTTTAGAGACTGAAGCTTCATGTTAACAACAACAATTTTATGAAGGAAATATGCAGTCCTATATAATTGAGAGATTTCAAATCTAACAGAAAGCTGAACTTATTTTCAGGGGAAAACAAAAATAGATTAAACAGGCTTTGCTAGTAATTAGTTACTTCTTATTTTGTTAGGAGCCCGGATGCTCGTTAACAAATTTAATAACAATGACGTTAGGGCTATCATTTAGAAAAAGTTGAAGATCTTAAGCCATTTCACTCAAAGGTTATCTTCGAGAAAGATGATATTCAGAGGAAGGAGAGGCTTACGGGGCCTAAGCTAGACCACGACGTAATATTTTTAGACACATCGACATCATTTGCATAAACTCCTCCCACCCAGCGGTACGTAGCATAATCGCTTTTCGCAAACTTGTTAGCCCTCTCACCGAAAACGTAACTGTTATGTAATTGTTACATGATGACTGCCAGCGATGATCTATTGCTACCGGTACTGAGTACTAGCCTGAACCAGATGCAAACGCGCTATGGAGAGTGTTTCTACTGCTCCACTGCATGCTCACACAGTTACATTACATAACAATCACATGATCCGAGACAGTTTTACCAGCAGCTGCAGATTTCACTGGTCTAAACAGCTGACCAGACTGATCAGGTCTTGCGGCTTCCGATGTAAACAACGCAGGCTGATTTGCACACTTCACTAGGGAAACCACGTGTTTGTTACGTTATGACTCATGGTTAAGGTACGTAACTCAATCTGCGAAACATGGCTATTGTCAGCGGGCCTTAGCTGACACACCTATCGTTCCAATGTTATGACCTTAAATAGTAAGCAATAGAACCAAAGATGGAGGATACAAAGATATGCTGAACTTCCTGAACTGCAAGATGAACTTCAATACCATATTTTAAACCGTTGGGTTGGCTGAACTCATCTTTCACTATAATTTTCAGTAAGTGTGATATCCGCTGTGACAACCGTGGACTCGATGAACCAAAGATAATCCTCCTTTATTAAACTTTTCCATATCTGATAATCACACGTTCTCCACCCCCGAAACGCCAGTTATCCATTCAATCTGTATAAGTTTGGGAGTAGATTTTGCTCTCTCCAATTCTCTTCGTACAGCCGCGGCAATCGAACATCAACCTGAACACACTCATGCAAGCATTATGACTCCATGAACGAAGACACTAAATATTAAGGTATCCTGCCGATTTGCAGTCAAGACTTCCCCGACTTAAATCACTTGAGTATGTTTAATATTTCGTTTTTGTTTCTAAATTCTTCATTCTCCCTTAAGATTCTTTGATTCATTCGTAACAGTAAATTATAGATTAACAAATATTTTTTTTCGATTTGCCAGATTTTTTATCTCAAAGATAGTTATTTTTTGCAAGACTCATTCATGAATGATTTTGTACACTTGTTATGTTACTGTAAAACAATCGATGAAAATAATTGAATAAACACTTTAAGACTTTTATCTACATGAATGCAGCAAGTGATTTTTTTACCCCTGGCATTCGGCAATCACTTTTAAAACAACTTCAGATAATTTCTCAAGCCATGATGAAAGGCTAGCCAATTTGACTTCTGTAATGCTAACCGCTACTTTCATTTTATTGAAATCTACTCTGTGTTAAGCTCATACTTTAGATTTGCACAACATTCATTTTACATCCATCAATGAAAGTATCGTAGGACTAGTTTTATTCATGTACTATACAAATCGACTCCTTATAAAAGTTTGATTGTCTCATTTTTCAGGACACGATGTCTGTTACCGATGCATGCCACCAAGCTGATCTCATCTTTGAAAACATCGGAAGGCAGTGCACCTGTAATTCCCTGGCTTCTATCTATGGTGTATCATGGCATCAAATCTGTGACATCATGGACCGGTAATGACGCTGATGCAATCTTGAACTGCGGAGATTCTCTTTATTCGAGAATCTTCAGGAACAGCTCAAATGAGTTCTCTCTTGTTACTTCATTTCCACAAGTCTGCGACATATTTGAGCTGAGGGTCCAAGTGCTTCCAGGTGAATCATACACTGGATTAGTTGATAGCAACGCTAACACTCCTCCAGACTATAATTTCGAAACAGCAATTTCCAACATACACCAACATGGCATCTTAACCCTGGGTCCTGGCACGCCATCATTCTCAATGTCAATCATCAAACACTTGAATACTTATTTCGTGTTGACCCACACAGCAGAAACTAGGTACCACAAAGTGATTTTTCTACCCCAGCAAATTTGAATATACCCAATTGTACTGTAAAGATCTTGTTAAAATATGAAATTTCCAACAAATTTCATCAAAATCCGTTGGTAAATAAAAGTTTTACAGCTGTTTCAATTTTGCGCATAACGACACAAAACAAATTGCGTGCATCGGGTTGTTTTAAAGGACATATAAAAGTCATTTGTTAAATCTTATGAAACAAAAAAGGACATATTTACAAAGTCCAAGACAATGTCTATACACATACGAAATTTCACGGAGATAGAAAGTAAACAAAAGAATTTATTGGTCATGAAATATGGCCAAAAACACTTGTGGCATATCAAAATTACAAGCAAATACTCTAGATGAGGCACTTTTGGACCATCGTAAATAAACACATATTCTTCAGATTGTTTCAATACTTAGTTTGCTAATACACAATGTTGTATTTAGTTGACTCAATTTTTGTCAGCAACCTAGAAAGCCATTTTGAAAAGATAGAGAAAACCAAAATTGGCATAGCGCCAAATTTTGCGCCTTGGAAGAAAATTGGTAAAAAAGCGAATCATATTGTAGAAATTATATCATAAAAAACACAGTTTTCGTACTAGAGTAATGAAACTTTCGGAGTTTATGGTTTTTTAGATGCTGAACCTGATTATGCTGTCTATTTGATGATAATTTGACCACTGTTTCTATTTCAAAACTGCATTGTAAGTCAATGATAGAAGTAAAAAATTAATAGTCACAGATGAATTATGATTGAACATATATTTTCAAATGTATACATGATAAAGCATTATGATTTTGATAGTTGTAGAAAACTCCCATGATAAACTGAGGTTCAATACACGCTTACATTAAAGCTGAAACTGTATGACTGTAAAAGAAAGTATTACATAAGAGAAAAAATACATTACAGTTTTCAAAATATAAATTGAGAACCAATTAATGTAAAGGAATTAGCAAGCCTGAAAATATCAATAAATGAAAACAATTTGAGCCTGCAACTTTAAAAAATTATAAAGTATAAACAGAAATTTTCGTTTCTTTTAAATTGTGAAGGCTTCTGTTCCGTGTATATGGTTTTTTAAGCCGCACCTATGGTTTTTCCGACTCTGCTTACCTCTCGGTCTCACTACCTCTTTTGCCAGACATACTATGTACCTGTATCAGTGTCACTTTTTTGTTGACTACCTACCTGTACACTTCGCTAATGAAAGTATCTATACTGTTTGTACTTTGCGGCGTTTTCAACAGCATCAAGCAACAGTTTCTGTCAAATTTATTTTCACCGTAACAGCATTGTATTTAATAATCATCATCAGAACTTTAATTTTGAATGATTGTCTTTTGCCTAATGAACCCCCCTCTTTTACCTAACGAGAAAGTATTACTAAAAGTACAGAGGAGTCCATATACATTCAACACCTAAGGGAAACTTTTGCTTCAAGTCAACTTTGTTTGCCAGTACTATTTTGTATTTCTTTACAAATTAAATTGCAATATTTAAAGCCAACTTTTGCCTACAGTCAACTAACTTTTTTGGTCCTGAGGTATTTATCCAGACTCCAGTGTAAAGTCTATGGAAGTAAAGAAAGGGCCAGGAGTGGAGAGAACGACGAAAAAGATACTGATTTTGAGGATGAAGACGATCATCATATTGATTATGGTGATGATAATGATGATGATGGTGATAATGATGATGATGGTGATGATGATGAAGTGATGATGATAATGATGATAATTATGAGGATGAAGATGATGATGATGATGATGATGATGATGATGATGATGATGATGATGATGATGATGATGAAAAAACTGTCTTGACAAGCATGGGCATTATTAACACTGTATCGCCGATAATATTTTTTGTTTTATCATGTTTCACTACTTCAAAGATAAAAATGAGCCTGACTTTAACAACAGAAGAAAGAAATTTGCCCATTTCACTCTGTGTATCTCTGAATCCATTGGAAGCTAGGAAGCGAGAAAGAGGAACAGAAAAGGAAAGAGAGAGAGAGAGAGAGAGAGAGAGAGAGAGAGAGAGAGAGAGAGAGAGAGAGAGAGAGAGAGAGAGAGAGAGAGAGAGACAGAGAGAGACAGACAGACAGACAGACACAAAGAGGACAGAGAGAGACAGACAGATAGACAGACAGAGAGACGGACAGAGAGAGAGAGAGAGACAGACAGAGAGGTAAGCACAGCACTATGGCATCAGCTTCCCCTGAGTATAATTTGCCTCCTTAGATTAGAGGTAAAGGCAGTCTGAATCGAATAGCGAATAGTGTGGCTCTGTCCTGCCCCCCACCCCCGGTAATCCTGCGTTCACACCAAAAAATCGCTCGTCCAGAATTTTCCTTGAGCACACACCAATATAGTGCACCAAAAATACACTGTACTTTATAATTATCTATGTGTGCTTACATAACATACCTACAGTCTTGATTATCACACAAAGACTATAAATATGCCCTAGAAATGTAGTAAAAGAATACGTTCGTCATTACGTCATAGGCAAAGCACACAATCATACAGGCATCTCAAATCAATGTTCTAGCTTGAATACATCTAGTTACATTGGTGATAATGACAAGGTATGATGATAAAAGCAATAAATCTGTTCAACAATTCCTTTCTTATTTTCAGCTCAATGAAAATAGTTTCTGTCTAAACCTAAGGTTTGTTGAATACTTTTTCACTGTGGCAGGGCAAGGCACCTTGATCTGACTAAAAATAATTTAAGAAAGTTATTTTGATTTCCATAGGTTTTTTTTTTCAAATGTTCCATAATCAATCATTATGGTCTCCATCTTGAAATGACTTTATAAAACATAATGATTTGTCGAGTTCCTTCACTGGAAGAATTATTTTAAACTTTGTACTGCAGTGCTCTTCTCCCTTAAAAAAGAAGTTCTAAGAAAGTCTTTATCTTCGAGTGCGCATTTCTTTATGCTACTCTTCTCTTCTATGTTAATTAGTACATCGTACTACACGTATTTTCCCCGTAGCCTCAGTTTCCACTGCGTTTAATTCACGATGAACGGGATAGTTCTGCCTAAAGCACCTCTGTCCGTTCACTGCTGGAGGGAAGTCAAATAGCAGCGTCCAGTTTTCTTCTCACCTCCAGACCTGTGGGTAAGGACAGTTTTAGACTTTCCGCCAAATAAACCATTGATTTCTAACTAACCCCTTTCAGTTGTTGCATGCAGGAAACAGGGGTATCTGCGGAGAAGTTCGGTTGCCGCACTTATAATTGAGGCCCCTACGTGCGCACCTGGGGGCACGTGCCGTCAGACCCGGGAAGATGAGTTGTGGGACAGGAATGCTGTGGCTCGTCCAGTGGTTGTGCAGCCTCCTCAGGGGGGGGGTGTGCTCTGTGAAGAATTAGCCCGTGTCTGTGTTCCCTCCTTTCTATTAAAACCAGCCAAAATTGTTTTAGGGTTTAATAATTATCAAGTTAGCAACTTTCTACGTCGTCTCCTATTTTTTTTTTCTGTAAAGAAAGCTAACCCTGTCTTTATCACAGCTAGTTTAGGTAATGCCACGTTTTCTCAATCCGAGCGAGAAGTCTGCTCGTCTTTCAGATACCTCCAGTACTGTAAAACTTCTCTACTGTCACCTCTTTTAGACCGTCGCGCACAATTGTCTCTTTCTCTGCAGCAATTGGGGCTGACTGACCACTAGACATTAATTGCCAACATCAGAGAAGAGCAGACAAAACAGAAGGAAACGAAGTGTAAAGTCAGAGGCAGACAGTGATAAGCTATACAGATTCAATAAGCGAGACCACTCTAGTGATGTGCTCAAAATAAATAAAACATGACTATAACGGGAATTTTAGTTCCAGGAGAAAAATCCTGCTGTAAGCAAGTTCCCGCTTCAGGAATGCAAAGAAAGCTATCCCCACCCCTCTGAAGAAAAAAAAAAGAGAAAGTTAGTGTGCGAACTACTACTTGTAAGTGTAAACACAGCTTGACAAAGAGAAAACGACTAATAGGCACCCGCAAAATCTTTTTATAGCTATCACGTGGTTTTAAGAAATCATGGAGGCTGTGCTATTATTGTCCATCACGTGGTTCAAAATATACAAACAATGTGTCTATAGCAGTACCATCTGTCTAGGAGGCCTGTTCACAAGGTTACGTAACATTATTCAGATGGGCCCTCATCTGGCTAGCTATCAGCCACCTGCGCGAGGTTTGAACGGTTGATTAGAGCATGCTTAGCAGTACACACTGTGTTTTCACTGGACTCTCCTGCCATTTTGTTATTGGATTACATTCATTCTTTCTTGGATTATATTCCTTATCTTATTCTTTGTTATTCGCCCTTGGATTGCACCTTGTTCTAACAGATGCTTTCAATGTGGAACATTCCAAGAATGCTTTTTTGTGATTTGGTGTAGATTTTCCTCTAAATGTGTGCACACTGATAGAGTATGACCCGTGGCACCAAACATCATACAATGTAATATAAATATATATATATATATATATATATATATATATATATATATATATATAGACTGATAAACAATTATACATGTTAAGTTCATCTAAATATGCTTTAAGTTTAATTAGCTTTTCCCTTTATGGTCTCTGCGATATCACTTTATAGAGAGAAGGTGTGCTAAAGTGGGAGCCAAAGTTTTTTAAAAGCCTTTTAACTAAAATCTCTGATACTCAAAGTGCCCTCAATACTTTAACCTTAAGTTTCATATTTCATTATATGGTATATCGGTGTCATTATCAATTTCCTTAACTGTTTATTGTTTAGGGGAAGAAAGTGCACTGTTACAAACTGTAAGAGCGGCTATGCCAGTCAGAAGGGGAAAGAAAGTGAAACGGTTATTTTATAATTATGGTTTTCCGAAGGACCCAACTGAATGTCATAAATGGGTTTCGAGTCTCCCTAACAAAGTTGAGAAAGTGACTGAACATATTGGAGTATGCAGTCGACACTGGCTCTCTGATACTCCACACATTCGAAGAGGAAGATAATATTTATAATCTCTATGCATCCTCCTATTAACTTTGGTGAGATACCTTCACCATCCATATCACATGCTCATCCAAAAACTCCTCGCCCTACCTAAAAAAAAGCTCTCAGTGAAAACAAAGTCAGAGAAATTGACGAACTGGATACACTCATAGTAAAAAATAAGTTTAACTGTGACACTGTTAAGGAAGCCCTTCAAGAAAGTTTGCTCTTCTATGGACCCAGTGCTTGTAATGCAGATAGAACAGAACAAGCACTTGCCAGCTTCAGTCGCGGTGGTTGCATGCATGAATATGTTATATACTTCCATATTAGACTTAGAGATGCAGATGCAGGAGTGACTGTAATTCAATTTGAAAACTACAACGGTTTTAAATTGATAACACACCCAAATTTCCCCTGTAAAACTGTGAATCAATGGGATCAGCTAGAAGTTGTCCTTCATTTTTACACTGGAACAGGTTAGTACTGCCCATCATTCTGACCACCCCACCCCCTCCCACATACACATAGACTTCTGTCTGTATTTCTTTCACTCTAAATATCACCATATCTTTTTTTGTCTTTCACATTCTGTCATTCCTTGTTTTGCTCTTGACATGTTACTCCAGTGCCTTTACTTAATGTAGCCTACTGTAACACTGTGTTATCAAGTCTCGAAAAGGTGTACATGTGGATCTGAGTTTCAAAGTGTAAATATTTGAATGTAATAGAAATTATGATGAGAAGGGAGAGTGTGTGTGTGTGTGTGTGTGTGAGAAAGAGAGAGAGAGAGAGAGAGAGAGAGAGAGAGAGAGAGAGAGAGAGAGAGAGAGAGAGAGAGAGAGAGAGAGAGGGAAGAGGGAAGGGTTAAGAGTCGGATTGAGCTAGAGAGATGAAAGAAAGAGAGAAGGCCAGATATAAAGCGCACATGGCTAGCACCTATTACCATATCTAGCACCCCCCTTTTCCACACAAATAGACCTCTGGCTGTCTGCATCTCTTTCACCTATTCTCTCTCTCAATCTCTCTCTCTCTCTCTCTCTCTCTCTCCCTCTTTCCCTCTCTCTTCATTTGCTTCTTCTGACTTGATACAATTAAAAACTCTCCTCATTATCTGATGTACGTGTTCTTAGTGTGTCACTAGAGTGCCGGTATTTGATGTACCGTACCACTGTATTATCAAATCTCGAAAAGGTGTACATGTGCATTTGAGTTTCTAAATATTTGAATGTATAGCCTACATGTACTTAGAAGTTATGATGAAGAGGGAGGGAGGGAGAGAGAGAGAGAGGGGGGGGGAGAGAGAGAGAGAGAGAGAGAGAGAGAGAGAGAGAGAGAGAGACGAGGGTTAAGAGTCGTATTAAGCTAAAGATGAGAGAGAGAGAGAGACGGGGGTTAAGAGTCAGATTAATCTAAAGATGAGAGAGAGAAAGAAAGAGAGAGAGAGAGAGAAAGAGAGAGAGAGAGAGAGAGAGAGAGAGAGAGAGAGAGAGAGAGAGAGAGAGAGAGAGAGAGAGAGAGAGAGAGAGAGCACATTGCTAGCACCCCGCAGACCGGCCCATCTGAATAATATTACATAACCTATGAACAGGCCTCCTAGATAATTGGCACTGGTCTAAACGGACACGGAAATCCATGTGACGTCACAAAATTCGTGTTTGACTCAGATTTCACTTCCTTTCCACCAATGTTCAAAATGGAGAAAGGACGTGTGTTCAAAACGTATGAAGAGTTTGAGGCAGCCCTTAAATCATTTTCAGTGGCACTCACAGTCTATTTGTGAAAAGATCGAGTGAGTCAGTGAAAGAACTAATACTGAAGTACCTAAAGAGTACCAAGTACCAAGCACTCCCCGTCCAATCACACCAGCTCCTCGACGGGTCAGCGCCCATGCTGAAGGTAAGTCCCATCAATTGTGCTAATGAGATTTAGAGTTAAATATAGATAGGTCTTATATCCAGATCTAGACGATCTGATTTTAGATTTTAGTGGTTGGTTAAAGATAAGGGGTGAGTCATCCTAAGCCTAGATTTTTAAATCCTTCCCTGCCTCTTGGAGTAGATTTAGATCTAGATTCTAGATCTATAATAGAATGGAAAATTTGGCATGAGGGCACCAAAAGCCTTATTGAAAGACATTGTCAGAGTACTGATCTGAAACATTTTGCAATTCATAGGACAAATATTATAATTTACTCTAGATCTAGATTTTCCAATCAATCATTTATTTTGAGGTTTCAGATTTTATAAGCCAAAGTTATTTTTCTTTAGATGTTGGCCACTGCCTACCATGTGGCTTGATGCTATACACTAAATGAACTTTGTAGCATTCAACTCTATCTATAGATACATAACTACATACTCTTCATCACTTTCACAGGTCCCTCAAACTAGATTGTCAACTGCCAAGATTCGGTTGAAGATCCAGAGGTCGAGACCAGTCTCCGCCCTTCCTGTGCCATCACAGTCTGTAGTATTTGAACCATCAAGGGCATGGCTCCTCACCAAAATGGTACACTTTCCTTTGTTTTTTCTATTCTGCCTCTTATGCCAAATGAACCATATTTTTTTTTATATAAATTGCGGACTGTGTGGAGAAAAGGCAGGAAAGCCTGCATTGCTTGTTCACTTGTACTGTTATAATGCAGGCAGGGCAAAATGCTAGGATTTTTTTCTATTTAAAAGTTTTGGTACTTTCTTTCCAGATTTTTACAGGTTGGGAAGCGGTGTTAATTTTGCAGAAGTAAATTGGAATACAGGAAAAAAAAGGTTATTTAGCTCTGTCGTTATAGCAATGGTTTTCGCTATTCGAGATGTTAGCATGGGTTCCACTGTACAGGAAGAGAGGAATTGTCACGTAAATTTAGGGAATTCTGTATAACACATTTACATTCAGTGATCCCCCACAAATTCTGTCCCTTGGACAGACAAACTTTGTTGAAGGTTGGGACGTGCAAAAGAAATGGTAAAAATATAATTCTACGCTTTAAGTACAAATATTTTTCCATCATTGGGTACCAACCTGTACGAAGTATAAAACTAGACGATATATTATCTAGTATAATGTATTTTTTATTATTATTATTATTATTAACTATAAATTTTTATACATTTCTTAATTCCAAATATTGAGATTTGTGTTGCCGTTCAAACTATCCATGATATTGGTGTTTATTTTATCATTCATTTGTATAAAAAAATTTCTTCTCTTTATCTTTACACCCACAGCTCACCTTATTTCCAATGAAAAGATCATTCTTATTTCTTCATATGATAATAGTGAGTACAGCTAGGTGTTTCGTGTTTTTTTTTCAGGATACCATATCTACTCTCTCTCTCTCTCTCTATCTCTCTCTCTCTCTCTCTCTCTCTCTCTCTCTCCTATCTCTCTCTCTCTCTCTCTCCTATTTCTCTCTCTCTCTCTCTTCTAATACTTACCAATTTATAACTCGTCATTACACCGAGGAAAAACTTGCCTTCATTAAAACCAGTTTCAACTCATTAGAAAAGAAAATCCTCAGTTTATAAAGCCACTTTAAAGAAACTATGACAAAAGTATACAAACTCTCTCTCTCTCTCTCTCTCTCTCTCTCTCTCTCTCTCTCTCTCTCTCTCTCTCTCTCTCTCTCTCTCTCTCTCTCTCTCTATATCTCTCTCTCTCTCTCTGTGTATATATATATCTCTATATATATATATATATATCCATATATCCTTCTTTTTGTTCCTATCTCTTTCTCTGTGTAACTACGTTCCTTTCTATTCATAATTATACGAGTATGTTCCTTTCAACATCTTCAGTGATAATCTGACAGAGATCTTCAACCTCTTCTTCATTTTGAGAAAGTCAGCAGCCACAGACTAAGCAACTTGAGATAATGTGCTTTTGAGAGAGAATCACTACCATCTACTGAGTTTTGAAGATTGAGCACAAAACACCTCGTTTTGCCCTTGTTAGTAATAAGTTGATCTTCTTTTCTCAAGAATTTTAAACTACTTTAAATTCATGTGATCATTGCTTTTGATGTCATAGGAAAAAGTGCTGAGACCCTTCTGTTGGTTCAATTCAAGCAGCCTTGTGACATCATGGCATTATTATTATTTTTTTTTGTGTGTGTGTTTCTTCGTTTTCTTCTAGTAGGACAGACAAGGTTTTCAATCTTTCATGTCATCTCTTTTCTTATCTCTCTCGGCTTAAAACAAACTTCATCTTTCACAAAATTCATTTTTCTTTTGGATTTTTCTCAAAAAAAAATTAAGAGAGGAAAAAATCATTTCCTCTTGATTTAAGTCTTTGCAGGTCAAGACAAATTTTGGGCTACGTTTGTAGATCAATCAGGGGTGGTCGGCTTCTTACCTCATCTTTTAGTGAGACTAACATGTTTACCTTCCATAAAATTCATGTCTTTCTTTGCAACCCAATTTCATTATCTGCTTTTAAGTGTTGTCTCAACGGTACAGTATTATCTTTATTCGTTACAATGTATGCTTTGTGTAAATCGCTGTGTAGTGATATATTTGAAGTGTTTTTTTACTTCAAATTTCAAAGAGCATTAGAACGAGAGAGAATATATATATATTCATATATATATATATATATATATACATTTCAATATATATATATTCAAGCAACTTTGTGACATCATTGCATTATTATTATTTTTTGTGTGCGTTTTCTTCCGTTTTCTCTCAGAGTAGGACAGACAGGTTTTTCAATCTGTCTTGTCACCTCTTTTCTTATCCTCTCAGCTTAAAACAAACTTCATCTTTCACAAAAATCATTTTTTTTTGGATTTTCTCAAAAAAATAAAGAGAGGGAAGCAATCATTTGTTCCTTCTTTGTCTTTGCAGGTCAAGACAAATTTTGGGCTACAGTTTGCTAGACCAATCAAAGGTAGTCAGCTCTTACACCTTATGTACAAGTGAGACTTGTCTGCAAAGGTGTTGTCTGTTCCAGCCATTCCTTCGTATTATGGTTTTTTTCACTATGTGTAGTTTGAGTCCTTCCAGACTTTCAAAAACTTTTGAAAATATGTTCTGGAACTTCAGAGTGAAGATGTTATATTTTACATCTGTATGCTGTACTTATGGCAGTGGTTGTCTATACATGAATTTTATGTAGAATAGCGCTCGCTCAACATATGTGGTATTCATCTACGTTCAAACTAACCCAGAGACAATATATGTTTATATTGCTTACAACTAGATTTATTCCGATACATCTTTTTGTTGCTGTTGTTTTTTTTTTTGTAGCTAGACACAAATCCTTAGATGATTCATAGAAAAAACCCGGTGCTCTAATCAATGCAGATTAGGTGCCATGCTCTTTAGATTAGTGTCATCATGACCTTCTGCGCATCTCTATGCCTTGATGCTGTTAGTGCATCTGTCACTCATTTACATTGTAACCGCTTTTTAATCCATGCCTTTCCATCTTCTCTCGCTTCTTTCCCTGCTGCCTTTTCCTTTAAAATCAATCCAGTTCTCAAAAATGTTTCAGTTTCTTTTTTCTCATCACATGGCCAAAAAATACTGCCTGTAGATTAAATATGATATTTATGAGCATATATATGCCAGCTCCTCGTACCACACTTTAGTTTGATTTCTTTGAAGTCCATAAATATTCATAGCATTCTCTTTAGGAACCACATTTCTGTTTCCTCCAGTTAATTTTGTAGTTGTTTTTTAAATTGTCCAAGCCTAACATCCATACATAAGGATGGGTTCAGTAAAACACTCCAGTGCCTTTTTTGATGCGATTTTACGGTTGTTGTGTCCATCTCTTCACATTCAAGTGCCTAAGTATTTGCATTGATTCCTGAAGGAGATTACCTTTGGCTACTAAAGAAATTGATCTGTGCATACTCATTGTTTCGATTGACGACCATTACTTCTGTATGTTTTGCTCTTTAATCCATATCCTTTCCTTCTTTCTTTCTTCTTCAGTGATGTCTAATAGTGGCTGGCAAGTCTTCTTTATTTTCTGCAATTCATACAGCGTCACTCAAACGTATCTCATCATTGCTTACTTTGTGCCCTCCTATTTTAATTCCTGGGTATCCTTCTATGCTTCTCAAATCATTTCACTGTAGAGAGAGAGAAAAGGTCTGGAGCTATTTATATTATTGAACACAGCACTTATTTTTTTTGTTTAATGAGCTAGTTACCCATCAACTCACATTGTTGCTGTCTGATATCATTTCATGTTTTATTTTTAATTGGTCTTGCCCATGGACCTCTCACAGACTGCCAGAGGGAAAGATACTCCTCATTCCTCTTTCTCAGAGTTGGCTCTGAGCTTCCACCCAATATAAGTCATACTTTTTTACCTCTGAGTTAGAGCAAATATTACCTTAAATTTGAGTTAATCTTAAAGCATTCTAAGATTTTACACTTTTTATAAACATACATTTAATTTACACACTTGCTTGCTGTAGCCATTCTTTTTTGCTCTTCAGTGAAGCCATTTTAATATTGAGCTTCTCAAGAATATGATCTTCAGCTCAACACTGTATGATGTAACTGTCTAAACCTCGCCTCCATATTCTCGCTCTTTTCTTTTCTCTCTCATTTTTACGTCGTTCACTGTCTTATTCTGGGCTTAGACTGTGAGGATTTTCTCCTTTTTCCTTGTCCTATATCCTATATCATTTTTTCCCATATTAAATCTTCATTTCTGTTTTTCACTTCATATTAGGACATTAGCTCTAAACTCTTGTGGAGCTGGCTAACCAGAGTCAAACCTTTTTTTTTTCTTTATCTCCCAACTCTTGGGGTTTTATGTGAGGGATATGTGGACCCAAGGGTGCAACTAGCCCGATTTTTGAAAGGAGGACCTCAGGGTAGTAACAATATTTCTAATCTAGGTTAATTCAGAGGGCACTTATTAGAGTTGACTGACAGTGAATAAAAAATAGTATAAGAATGAATGTATTTGTGAACTTCTCTTCCTATATTTTTAGTTAAAAAACTTTGTATCAAAGTGCTATCTTTATTTAAGCTCATGTATCTTTATGCTTAGAAGTAGTCCTTTATGTGGTCATATTTTCTAGCTTTATTTTGCTTCAAATTTCAAGGGTTAGGGCCAGGAAAGGAGAGAGAGAGAGAGAGAGAGAGAGAGAGAGAGAGAGAGAGACAGACAGACAGACAGACAGACAGACAGACAGACAGACAGACAGACAGCATAAGCATACAATGACATATGTATATATATATATATATATATATATATATATATATATATAAATTTTTTTTAATTTTAAGTTGTTTTTGTTTTAAATATTTTATTATATAAACTCTTTTTAATGTGCAAAACTTATAGCCTATTTTTCTAAAGAAACTCAAGTTTTCAGTATACATTGTCGATTTTTGATCAATTTCTTCAATGAAAGCAACTTAGTTGAATATTTTCTTTCACCGATCATTTAGTTAATATTAATACACTGTTGATGACATTTGTTAATATTTCTCACTAGAGCAACTCCTTCACAGTCAAAACAACATCGTTCTCAAAGCCATAGAGAGGAACGTGTTTTTACATTGTGAATGTCAAGGGTGGTGGTTCTTGTGGAAACGGTCAGTAGCTAGTTTTGGACAACAAAAGACACCAAACGTTGTTGCCTCGTCTTTTTTTCCCAAGTCTTTGCCTAGCTAAGGTTTCACCCCCATATTAATCTTTCTTTTTTGTTGATTCCTTTTCAGAAGTAAAACGTGGGACCTTGTTTGAATCCTCAAAGCTTTCTTTATCATCCAGTTAC
>JAWDGP010001318.1:0-27913 GCA_033675545.1 Elysia crispata | reverse complement strand
TATTTCCTACCCATAATGTCTAAAAAAAAGCGCTTAACACCTTTTTCTTAAAATTACTTTTTTTTTTTCTCCACTCCTTCTCCTTACCCCCGAAACACTTCCTAATTATCTTTTCCGGCAAACAAACGACCAAAATGGTCAAAAAAGCTCCCTAAAGGAGAAAAAAATTTTTTTTTTTTTAAATTTATTTCACATTTTCCCTCTCCAATTACGGAAAAAAACAAAACCACTTACTTTTTCCGCCCTTTTATCATCGGAAACAGGAAAACCGCAAGGGAAAACGTCCCATGAAAATTTTTTTTTTCTTTTTTTTTTTTTCTACTTTTTTGCATCCTACCGCTCCTCGTAATCGAAAAATTTACCACTTACCTTTTTTTTCAAAGTTCCGACTTAAAGTGCCCTAAAATGTCGCTAAGCGCGCTCAAGTTCCATATTTTACAAATTACCTTTTTTCCGCCGTGATTACGCGGACACATACACCTTCCCATACAAACTCCGTTTTTCAAAACCACAATGCTGAAAAAAACGCTTTGCTTAACTTGCCACCTTATTTCTAAAAATTACTTTTTTTGCTCTCTACTCCTTCTCCTTACCTCCGAAACACTTCCTAATCAACTTTTCCGGGAAACTAACGACCAAAAAATGAGTGAGAAAAAGCTCCCTAAAAGGAGAAAAAAAAATTTTCTTTTTTTTTATTGTTTTTCTTTCACATTTTCCCTCTCCCCTTACGGAAAAAAACAAAGCCACTTACTTTTCCGCCCTTTTTTGTCACCGGAAATAGGAAAACCGCAAGGAAAACGTGTCGTACAAAAAATTTTTCTTCTTTTTTTTTTTTTGACTTTTTCCAATTCCACTCTACCGCTCCTCATAATCGGAAAAAACTTACCACTTCACCTTTTTTTTACAGAAATTACGACTTAAAGTGCCCAAAACTGACGCTAAGTGTGCGCAAGTTTCATTTTTTTCAAATTACCTTTTTTTCCCCGTGATTACGCGAACACATACACCTACCCACACACAGTCCGTTTTTCCGACCCATAATGCCTAAAAAAGGCGCTGAACACCTTTTTCTAAAAAAATTACTTTTTTTTTGCTCTCCACTCCTTTTCGTTACCCCCGAAACACTTCCTAATCATCTTTTCCCGCAAACAAACGACCAACAATGGTCAAAAAAGCTCACTAAAGGAGAAAAAAAAATTTTTTTTTTAATTTATTTCACATTTTCCCTCTCCAATTTCGAAAAAAAAACAAAACCACTTTCTTTTTCCGCCCTTTTATCACCGGAAATAGGAAAACCGCAAGGGAAAACGTCCCATTAAAAATTTTTCTTTTTTTTTTTTTTACTTTTTTGCATCCTACTGCTCCGCGTAATCGAAAAAATTACCACTTACCTTTTTTTTCGAAATTCCGACTTAAAGTGCCCTAAAATGCCGCTAAGCGCGCTCAAGTTTCATTTTTTACAAATTACCTTATTTCCGCCGTGATTACGCGGACACATACACCAACACACAAACTCCGTTTTTCCGACACATTATGCCTAAAAAACGCGCTTAACACCTTTTTCTTAAAATTTATTTTTATTTGCTCTCTACTCCTTCTCGTTACCCCCGAAACACTTCCTAATCATCTTTTCCGGCAAATTAACGACCAAAAATGGTCAAAAAAGCTCCCTAAAGGAGAAAAAAAAATTTTCTTTTTTTTAAAATTTATTTCATATTTTCCCTCTCCAATTACGAAAAAAAACAAAACCACTTACTTTTTCCGCCCTCTTTATCACCGGAAATAGGAAAACCGTAAGGGAAAACGTACCGTACAAAAATTTTTTTTCTTCTTTTTTTTTTGAATTTTTTGCACACTACCGTTCCTTGTAATCTGAAAATCTACCACTTACCTTTTTTTAGGAAATTCCGACTTCAAGTGCCCTAAAATGCCGCTAAGGGCGCTCAAGTTTCATTTTTTACAAATTACTTTTTTCCCGCCGTGATTACGCGGACACATACACCTTCCCAAACACACTCCGTTTTTCTTAACCACAATGCTGAAAAAACGCGCTTAACACATTTTTCTAAAAATTACATATTTTTGGTCTCTACTCCTTCTCCTTACTTCCGAAACACTTCCTAATCATCAATTCCGGGAAACTAACGACCAAAAATAGTGAAAAAGCTCCTTAAAGTAGAGAAAAAAAATTTTCTTTTCTTTTGTAATTTATTTCACATTTTCCCTCTCCCCTTACGGAAAAAAACAAAACCACTTACTTTTTCCGCCCTTTTTGTCACCGGAAATAGGAAAACCGCAATGGAAAACGTCCCATTTAAAATTTTTCTTTTTTCTTTTTTTTTTTTTTTACTTTTTTTGCATCCTACCGCTTCGCGTAATCGAAAAAATTACCACTTACCTTTTTTTTCGAAATTCCGACTTAAAGTACCCTAAAGAACCGCTAAGCGCGCTCAAGTTTCAATTTTTTACCAATTACCTTTTTCCCGCCGTGATTACGCGAACACATACATATACAGAAACACACTCCGTTTTTCCTACCCATAATTCCTCAAAAACGCGCCTAACAACTTTTTCAAAAAATTACATTTTTTTGCTCTCTACTCCTTCTCCATACCCCCGAAACACTTCCTAATCATCTTTTCCGGAAAATAACGACCAAAAATGGTCAAAAAAGCTCACAAAAAGGACAAAAATAAAAATCTTTTTTTTTATAATTTATTTCACATTTTCTTTCTCCCCTTACGGAAAAAAACAAAACCACTTACTCTTTCCGCCCTTTTTGTCACCGGAAATAGGAAAACCTTAAGGGAAAACGTCCCATTAAAAATTTTTTTCCTTTTTCTTTTTACTTTTTTGCATCCTACCGCTCCGCGTAATTGAAAAAATTACCACTTACCTTTTTTTTCGAAATTCCGACTTAAAGTGCCCAAAACTGCCGCTAAGCGCGCTAGAGTCTCATTTTTTACATATTACCTTTTTTCCGCCGTCATGACGCCAACATATACACATACTCAAACACCCTCCGTTTTTCCTACCGATAATGCCTAAAAAACGCGCTTAACACCTTTTTCTTAAAATTACTTTTTTTTTGCTTTCTACTATTTCTCCTACCCCTGAAACACTTCTTAACCATCTTTTCCGGCAAACTAACGACGAAAAATGGTGAAAAAGCTCCCTAAACGAGAAAAAAAAACTATTTCACATTATCCCTCTCCCCTTACGGAAAAAAACAAAACCACTTACTTTTTCCGCCCTTTTTGTCACCGGAAATAGGAAAACCGCAAGGGAAAAGGTCCCCTAAAAAATATTTTTTTCTTTGTATTTTTTTTGCCTTTTTTGAACGCTACCGCTCCTCGTAATCGGAAAAATTACCACTTACCTTTTTTTCGAAATTTCCACCTAAAGTGCCCTAAAATGCCGCTAACCGCGCTCAAGTTTCATTTTTTACAAATTACCTTTTTTCCGCCGTTATTACGCCAACACATACACCTTTCCAAACACACTACGTTTTTCCTACCCATAATGCCTCAAAAACGTGCCTAACACGTTTTTCTTAAAATTATTTTTTTTTTCCTCTCTACTCCTTCTCCTTACCCCCCGAAACACTTCCTAATCATCTTTTCTGGCAAACTAACGACCAAAAATGGTCAAAAAAGCTCACAAAAAGGACAAAAGAAAATTTTCTGTTTTTTATAATTTATTTCACATTTTCCCTTTCCCCTTATGGAAAAAAACAAAACCATTTACTTTTTCCGCCCTTTATGTCACCCGAAAAAGGAAAACCTCAAGGGAAAACGTCCCATGAAAAATTTTTCTTTTTTTTTTTTTTTTTTTTTTTACTTTTTTGCATCGTACCGCTCCTCGTAATCGGAAAAAATACCACTTACCTTTTTTTCGACATTCCGACTTAAAGTGCCCTAAAATGCCGCTAAGCGCGCTCAAGTTTCATTTTTTACAAATTACCTTTTTCCCGCCGTGATTACGCGGACACATACACCTTCCCAAACACACTCCGTTTTTTCTAACCACAATGCTGAAAAAACGCGCTTAACACCTTATTTCTAAAAATTACATTTTTTTGCTCTCTACTCCTTCTCCTTACCCCCGAAACACTTCCTAATCATCTTTTCCGGGAAACTAACGACCAAAAAAAGTGAAAAAGCTCTCTAAAGGAGAGAAAAAATTTTTCTTTTTTTTTATAATTTATTTCACATTTTCCCTCTCCCCTGACGGAAAAAAACAAAACCACTTACTTTTTCCGCCCTTTTTGTCACCGGAAATAGGAAAACCGCAAGGGAAAATGTCCCATTAAAAATTTTCTTTATTTTTTTTTTTTCCTTTTTTGCATCCTACCGATTCGCGTAATCGAAAAAATTACCACTTACCTTTTTTTTCGAAATTCCAACTTAAAGTACCCTAAAATGCCGCTAAGCGCGCTCAAGTTTCATTTTTTACAAATTACCTTTTTTCCGCCGTGATTACGCGAACACATACACATACCCACACACACTCCGTCTTTCCGACCCATAATGCCTAAAAAAACGCACTTAACACCTTTTTCTTAAAATTACTTTTTTTTTTCTCCACTCCTTCTCGTTACCCCGAAACACTTCCTAATCATCTTTTCCGGCAAACAAACGACCAAAAATGGTCAAAAAGCTCCCAAAAAGGACAAAAATAAATTTTCTTTTTTTTTTTTTTATTTATTTCACATTTTCCCTCTCCAGTTACGGAAAAAAACAAAACCACTTACTTTTTCCGCCCTTTTATCAATGGAAATAGTAAAACCGCAAAGAAAAAATGTCCCGTACAAAATTTTTTTTTCTTCTTTTTTTTTTTTGACTTTTTGCACCCTACCGCTCCTCGTAATCGGAAAAATTGCCACTTACCTTTTTTTTCTTTTCCTTACATCCGAAACATTTCCTAATCGTCTTTTTTCCGGCAAACTAACGACCAAAATGGTCAAAAAAGCTCCCAAAAAGGACGAAAGAAAATTTTCTTTTTTTTTAATTTATTTCACATTTTACGGAAAAAAACAAAACAACTTACTTTTTCCGCCCTTTATGTCACCCGAAAAAGGAAAACTCAAGGGAAAACGTCCCATACAAAATTTTTTTTTTTTACTTTTTTGCATCCTACCGCTCCTCATAATCGGAAAAATTACCACTTACCTTTTTTTCGAAATTCCGACTTAAAGTGCCCTAAAATTCCGCTAAGCGCGTTCAAGTTTCATATTTTACAAAGTACCTTTTTCCCGCCGTGATTATGCGGACACATACACCTTCCCAAACACACTCCGTTTTTCCTAACCACAATGCTGAAAAACGCGCTTAACACCTTATTTCTAAAAATTACATTTTTTTGCTCTCTACTCCTTCTCCTTACCCCCGAAACACTTCCTAATCATCTTTTCCGGGAAACTAACGACCAAAAAAAGTGAAAAAGCTCTCTAAAGGAGAGAAAAAATTTTTCTTTTTTTTTATAATTTATTTCACATTTTCCCTCTCCCCTGACGGAAAAAAACAAAACCACTTACTTTTTCCGCCCTTTTTGTCACCGGAAATAGGAAAACCGCAAGGGAAAATGTCCCATTAAAAATTTTCTTTATTTTTTTTTTTCCTTTTTTGCATCCTACCGATTCGCGTAATCGAAAAAATTACCACTTACCTTTTTTTTCGAAATTCCAACTTAAAGTACCCTAAAATGCCGCTAAGCGCGCTCAAGTTTCATTTTTTACAAATTACCTTTTTTCCGCCGTGATTACGCGAACACATACACATACCCACACACACTCCGTCTTTCCGACCCATAATGCCTAAAAAAACGCACTTAACACCTTTTTCTTAAAATTACTTTTTTTTTTCTCCACTCCTTCTCGTTACCCCGAAACACTTCCTAATCATCTTTTCCGGCAAACAAACGACCAAAAATGGTCAAAAAGCTCCCAAAAAGGACAAAAATAAATTTTCTTTTTTTTTTTTTATTTATTTCACATTTTCCCTCTCCAGTTACGGAAAAAAACAAAACCACTTACTTTTTCCGCCCTTTTATCAATGGAAATAGTAAAACCGCAAAGAAAAAATGTCCCGTACAAAATTTTTTTTTCTTCTTTTTTTTTTTTGACTTTTTTGCACCCTACCGCTCCTCGTAATCGGAAAAATTGCCACTTACCTTTTTTTTCGAAATTCCGACTTAAAGTACCTTAAAATGCCGCTAAGCGCGCTCAAGTTTCATTTTTTACAAATTCCCTTTTTTCCGCCGTTACTACGCCAACACATCACCTTCCCAAGCACACCCCGTTTTTCCTACCCATAATGCCTCAAAAACGTGCCTAACACCTTTTACTTAAAATTACTTTTTTTTTTCTCTCTACTCCTTTTCCTTACATCCGAAACATTTCCTAATCGTCTTTTTCCGGCAAACTAACGACCAAAAATGGTCAAAAAAGCTCCCAAAAAGGACGAAAATAAATTTTCTTTTTTTTTTTAAATTATTTCATATTTTCCTTCTCCCCTTACGGAAAAAAACAAAACAACTTACTTCTTCCGCCCTTTTTATCACCGGAAATGGGAAAACGGCAATGGAAAACGTCCCGTACAAAATTTTTTTTTCTTTTTTTTTTTTACTTTTTTTGCATCCTACCGCTCCTCATAATCGGAAAAATTACCACTTACCTTTTTTTCGAAATTCCGACTTAAAGTGCCCTAAAATTCCGCTAAGCGCGTTCAAGTTTCATATTTTACAAAGTACCTTTTTCCCGCCGTGATTATGCGGACACATACACATTCCCAAACACACTCCGTTTTTCCTAACCACAATGCTGAAAAACGCGCTTAACACCTTTTTCTAAAAATTACTGTTTTTTGCTCTGTACTCCTTCTCCTTACCCCCGAAACACTTCCTAATCATCTTTTCCGGGAACCTAACGACCGAAAATAGTGAAAAAGCTCCCTAAAGGGGAGAAAAAAAATTTTCTTTTTTTTATAATTTATTTCACATTTTCCCTCTCCCCTTTCGGAAAAAAAACAAAACCACTTACTTTTTCCGCCCTTTTATCATCGGAAATAAGAAAACCGTAAGGGAAAACGTCCCATAAAAATTTTTTTTTTTACTTTTTTGCATCCTACCGCTCCTCGTAATCGGAAAATTTACTACTTACCTTTTTTTTCCAAATTACGACTTAAAGTGCCCAAAACTGAAGCTAAGGTTGCGCAAGTTACATTTTTTTTTTAAATTACCTTTTTTTCCCCGTGATTACGCGAACACATACACCTACCCACACACAGTCCGTTTTTCCGACCCATAATGCCTAAAAAAGGCGCTGAACACCTTTTTCATAAAAATTACTTTTTTTTTCCTCTTTACTCCTTCTCGTTACCCCCCAAACACTTCCTAATTGTCTTTTCCGGCAAACTAACGACCAAAATTAGTGAAAAAGCTCCCTAAAGGAGAGAAAAAAAATTTTCTTTTTTTTATAATTTATTTCACATTTTCCCTCTCCCCTTACGGAAAAAAACAAAACCACTTACTTTTTCCGCCCTTTTTATCACCGGAAATAGGAAAACGGCAAGGGAAAACGTCCCGTACAAAATTTTTTTTTCTTCTTTTTTTTTTTTACTTTTTTTCCATCCTACCGCTCCTCGTAATCGGAAAAATTACCACGTACCTTTTTTTCGAAATTCCGAATTAAAGTGCCCTAAACTGCCGCTAAGCGCGCTCAAGTTTAATATTTTACAAATCGCCTTTTTCCCGCCGTGATTACGCGGACACATACACCTTCCCAAACACACTCCTTTTTTCCTACCCATAATGCCTCAAAAACGCGTCTAACACCTTTTTCATAAAATTACGTTTTTTTGCTCTCTACTCCTTCTCCTTACCCCCGAAAAACTTCCTAATCATCTTTTCCAGGAACCTAACGACCAAAAAAAGTGAAAAAGCTCTCTAAATGAGAGAAAAAAAAATTCTTTTTTTTTATAATTTATTTCACATTTTCCCTCTCCAATTACAGAAAAAAAACAAAACCACTTACTTTTTCCGCCCTTTTTATCACCGGAAATAGGAAAACCGCAAGGGAAAACGTACCGTACAAAATTTTTTTTTCTTCTTTTTTTTTGAATTTTTTGCACCCTACCGCTCCTCGTAATCTGCAAAATTACCACTTACCTTTTCTTACGAAATTCCGACTTCAAGTGCCCTAAAATGCCGCTAAGCGCGCTCAAGTTTCATATTTTACAAATTACCTTTTTGCCGCCGTGATTACGCGGACACATACACCTTCCCAAACACACTCCGTTTTTCCTAACCACAATGCTGAAAAAACGCGCTTAATACCTTTTTCTAAAAATTACTTTTTTTTGCTCTCTACTCCTTCTCCTTACCCCCGAAACACTTCCTAATCATCTTTTCCGGGAACCTAACGACCAAAAATAGTGAAAAAGCTCCCTGAAGGAGAGAAAAAAAACTTTCTTTTTTTTTTTATAGTTTCTTTCATATTTTCCCTCTCCCCTTACGGAAAAAAACAAAACGTCTTACTTTTTCCGCACTTTTTATCATCGGAAATAGGAAACCCGCAAGGAAAAACATCCCATAAAAAAATTTTTTTTCTTCTTTTTTTTTTTTTTTCCATCCTACCGCTTCTCGTAATCGGAAAAATTACCACTTACCTTTTATTTCCAAATTACGACTTAAAGTGCCCAAAACTGACGCTAAGGGTGCGAAAGTTTCATTTTTTTTCAAATTAACTTTTTTTCCCCGTGATTACGCGAACACATATACCTACCCACACACACTCCGTTCTTCCGACCCATACTGCCTAAAAAAGGCGCTGAACTTTTTTTTTCTTAAAAATTACTTTTTTTTTTGCTCTTTACTCCTTCTCGTTACCCCCGAAACACTTCCTAATCATCTTTTCCGGCAAACTAACGACCAAAAATAGTGAAAAAGCTCCCTAAAGGAGAAAAAAAAAATTTTCTTTTTTTTTATTGTTTCTTTCACATTTTCCCTCTCCCCTTACGGAAAAAAACAAAACCACTTACTTTTTCCGCCCTTTTTGTCACCGGAAATAGGAAAACCGCAAGGGAAAACGTCCGGTACAAAATTTTTTTTTTTTTTTTTTTTTTAATTTTTTGCACCATACCGCTCCTCGTAATCGGAAAAATTACCACTTACCTTTTTTTTCGAAATTCCGACTTAAAATGCCCTGAAATGCCGCTAAGCGCGCTCAAGTTTCATATTTTACAAATTACCTTTTTCCCGCCGTGATTACGCGAACACATACACCTTCACAAACACACTCCGTTTTTCCGACCCATAATGCCTAAAAAAGGCGCTTAACACCTTTTTTCTTAAAATTACTTTTTTTTTTGCTCTCTTCTCCTTCTCCTTACCCCCGAAACACTTCTTAATCATCTTTTCCGGCAAACTAACGACCAAAAATAGTGAAAAAGCTCCCTAAAGGAGAGAAAAAAATTTTTCTTTTTTTTTTATAATTTATTTCACATTTTGCCTCTCCCCTTACGGAAAAAAACAAAACCACTTACTTTTTCCGCCCTTTTTATCACCGCAAATAGGAAAACCGCAAGTGAAAACTTCCCATTAAAAATTTTTCTTTTTTTTTTTTTTTTTTCTTTACATTTTTACATCCTACCGCTCCGCGTAATCGAAAAAATTACCAATTTACCTTTTTGTTCGAAATTCCGACTTAAAGTGCCCTAAAATTCCGCTAAGCGCGCTCAAGTTTCATTTTTTACAATTTACCTTTTTTCCGCCGTGATTACGCGAACACATAGACCTACCCAAACACATTCCGTTTTTCTTACCCATAATGCCTAAAAAACGCGCCTAACACCTTTTTCTTAAAATTACTTTTTTTATGCTCTCTTCTCCTTCTCCTTACCCCCGAAACACTTCCTAATCATCTTTTCCAAAAATCTAAGACCAAAAATGGACATAAAAAATCCCGAAAGGACAAAAATAAATTTTCTTTTTTTTATAATTTATTTCACATTTTCCCTCTCCCCTTACGGAATAAAACAAAACCACTTGCTTTTTCTGCCCTTTTTATCATCGGAAATAGGAAAACCGCAAGGGAAAACGTTCCATAAAAATTTTTTTTCTCTTCTTTTTTTTTTACTACTTTTTTTGCATCCTACCGCTCCTCGTAATCGGAAAAATTACCACTTACCTTTTTTTTCCAAATTACGACTTAAAGTGCCCAAAACTGACGCTAAGGGTGCGCAAGTTTCATTTTTTTCAACTTACCTTTTTTTCCCCGTTATTACGCGAACACATACACCTACCCACACACAGTCCGTTTTTCCGACCCATAATGCCTGAAAAAGGCGCTAAACACCTTTTTCTTAAAAATTATTTTTTTTTTGCTCTTTACTCCTTCTCGTTACCCCCGAAGCACTTCCTAATCATCTTTTCCGGCAAACTAACGACCAAAAATGGTGAAAAAGCTCCCTAAAGGAGAATAAAAATTTTGTTCTTTTTTAAATTTATTTCACATTTTCCCTCTCCAATTACGGAAAAAAACAAAACCACTTACTTTTTCGGCCCTTTAGTAGTATATATAAGGCTGGTTCTGGGCACCTTGCACGAAAAACATACCACATCTACATACACTCGGACCCCAATTGTGTATGTACGAAAAACAAGCCCGACCTACATGCAGAATTACCCCAATTCTGCATGTACGCAAAACACTTTTTTCGTACACACACTCGCGAGGCAATTCTGCATGTACGCAAAACACATCTGGCCTACATACATAATTGTTTCAATTCTTCATGTACGCAAAACACGCCTGGCCTACACACGCGCAACTACCAATTGGTTAACCAGACGAAGGGCCCGCCCCACCCCCCTGGCGGGCCCCCCAAACTCTCCTCTCTCACTTTATAGAACAAGTACAGCCTGAACACGGCACAACGGCGGCGCGGCGGCTCAAGAGCAGCTGCTCGCGCAGCCACCCCACAGCCACTTGCTCTCAGAGCCTGGGGGTCACTAAACCACCAACAAACACCACTTCCGTCAACTTGTTTATCTCTTGACAACTCGCCCTAATTCGGACAGTGTGACATAGTTCGGACAGTGTGACTTAGTATGACAGTGCGACCCACATTTCTGACAACCAAGAAGTAAACGTGACTAAACTATGGTCCACTTACAGGTTGAATGAGACAGAATGAAAACATGACGCACTACATGGCTGAACCGGGAAGTAAACACGACGCACAGCCTTGTTACTGAGTTACTGAGTATGGAGGCGGGCTGTATGGTGTATGTTGTCGCCGCTTAAAGAAGACTATTGTGCACCCAATTTCTTCATGAAGATGGCTCGGGCCTCGTCTCGACCGCGCTGGACAAGCGCGTTCTTCGTCTCCTCGTCCAGTGTGGCGGCCTGTTTTTTTCGGGACCCGGCCCTTATCTCGGCCTTCAGCTGGTCATATTTCTTAAGCTCTTCGACAATTAGCTTGAACTCTTCGTCGGAGATCACTCCGTCCATGAGGGCGCGCGAAACGTGGTCAGAGTTTGTATTTAGCTTACTAGCCGCCAAGACTCGGATTTCACAATGTTTTTTAACTTTGACGGCCAGGCGGCGGCCCACAATTTTTCCTGCAGCTCCAGCGACTCCGCAAAGCAAAGCGGTAGCTTCAAGGCCTATCACCACGGAGGCCGCGACAATCGTGCTCAATAGGCCCACACCGCCGACACCTGTCAACGCGCTGATCAAGAGAAGAGTTGTGTCGCAACCATTCAAAATATTCGAAGCGCGGCGGTACTTTTTTTCCAGCTGCGCCCGTTTCTCCCGTTCGGCTTCGAGATGCTCACGAATCCGAGAGATCTCCTGAAGGCGGTAGGACTGGTCTGGGGGCGCGCCTTGGCCCGACGACAGTTCTGGATTTAGAGCGCCCGAAGTCGGCGTCATTTCGATAACGATAGGGGCTGAAGGTGTTTCTTGCTTCATGTCGTTAACTCGTAGTTTAACGAGCCGAGGTTTAATTAGCGTCGATCTGCAGTATGCAGGCCACTACTGCGGATGAGAACTCTGGGTTGGTCGTAGCCGTCCTGAAATTTAGCAAATCTCCACGGTCCAGCTCGAGAGGAGTTTGAAACTCTGTAAAACTAGAGAATTGGCCCTTGGGCTTGGTTACACCGTACAAAGGGTGCAATACTCCGTTGATGACAATTTCGACCCGGGCCTCTGAGGGCCGGCTGCTCGCTGTTGTTATAGCCAGGCTCATATACTTGAGTCGGCCCGAGACCGCCATAGGATATCCCCGCTCGCTGTTTCCGCCCGACACACCGTTCCCGAAGGACCACATATTCTCCCTTCGTAAGAGACCCGTACTCTTCTGCGTAGACAGTGATTAATGGCCTACGAGCCCTCCGTTCCGACTTTAAAGCTTCCATAATTAAGTCTATTACATGGTAAGAAGAGATAGCCTCATCGCTGTATAATGCCTTACCCGTAGGTTGAGTCCGGGGCAGCCCGCGAATTATCCCCCCCCCGCCATTCTCAGGTCGCCCATTATGGTGTCGCCTGTTTTTAGGACACGGAGGGCGAGCTGTTCGTCTACATAGTCCTTTTTTGCGTAGTCTGATAGGACTTCGACCATGTTGGGACCGCGGCCGGCAGGCCCCGGGTGGGCGATCCTCTCACCGAAGATACTCATTTTCGATAAAAGATTGACATTCAGAGGTCAAGTTCAATTACCGTCGCGCCCACTATTCTGGGGTTGTGCGTGGCTGATCTGAAGTTGATTGTATCTCCTTGGGCCAGTTCTAAAGGGGTTTCAAATATAGAAACACCAGAGATTTGACCTGACAATTTGGTCGCGCCATGTGACTTTTTTTCTTTCCCGTTTACCGAAATATTGACACCAGCGTCGGATACTCCGCTCAAAGATGCTGTTGTAGACAGACCCATACGGAGGACCCTACCTGCGGCCAACATGGGGTAGCCCCCATTCGAATAGCCCCTAGCCGCATCACTGCCAAAAGACCACTCATATCGATTATCCACCATCGATCTTTTGTTTTCGGCCCATACAGTTATCAAGGGCTTACGCTTAACCATGGTGTCGTCCGCTTTTAGGACACGAAGGTCGTCCTGTGCATCGACGTAGTCTTTTTTGGTATATTCTGATAGGTCGGAAATTATTTGGGCCTTTAAGTACTTTAAAGCCTCGTTGATGACTTCCACGGTCTCTAATTGAGAGACCGCCTCGTCGCCTTGTAATCTTGGACCTGCCACGCACCCGGCTCTGAGCCCTCATTGTTAGGTCACCCGTCATGGTGTCGCCCGCTTTTAGGACACGGAGGGCATCCTGTGCATCGACATATTGTTTTTTAACGTAGTCTGATAGGATCGTGCCAATGTCAGGCCCCGGGCGGAGGATCCTCTCGCCGAAGATGCTCATTTTCTGGCGACGAGTTCAAGCGCAACGTGGATCGGGAGGTCTTGGTTTGAAATTTTCCCATGTGCATCCCGGATCGAGACCTTCAACTCGCTTATCGTTCCATAGCGAAGGCGTTTAAATTCGGGGCACTCCATTCGGACCGTGTTAATGTCCCCGAAGGCGTGGCGCCCTAACCCGACGCAGGCCAGGAGTGTCGAAGGAGCCCCATCGGCGATATTTCCGGATGTGTTGAGTTCTTCGAGATGGACCCACAGCATTTGCCGCGTTGCAAAGTTTACAGGGCGATCGCCCGTATACACGCCGGCGTCGAGCCAGACTCCGCCCAAGCCGTCGTCCAGACCGAGAAGCGCCAGCAAGCCATCGGATAGAAGGATTGTCCACCCGGGGACGACTTTTAGGGTGATCAACCCTTAACCGTTAGCGTGTGGCTGGCCCCTTTGAGAACCTTCTGCAGCCGGTCGAACCCATAAAGGCTGGGCGGGATGGTTAGGGATTCTTCTACCGCGGTGTTTTTCCAAGAAAATTTCTCCCCTTTTTCAATATTGTACCACCCCGCGGCGAAGGTTATCGATCGCAAACCAATGGAGAGGTGCCCATCGCGGTTGTCGATGCACCGCAGGAGGGGGATTGCCTCCCCCCTTTGAACGTTCGAAAGTGTGTGGAACATGCTGTCCCAATATGAGTTCGACTCCCAGGTCTAAAAGTAAGCCGGCGTGGTACCATATCGACAAGGGCGCGCTCGCCGTCTCAAGCGCCCTCGATAACGCTGTCGCAAAAATCCTCGCGAGCGAGGCCGCTCGAAAGAGCGCTGTGGGTATGAAAGCTTTCAGTTTTAATAGTGCAGCCAAGTACCATCCCGGCCTCCAACATGTCGCGTCCCACGATGTTGGCAATCTATCAATAAGCCGGGTTCAGGTCCAGTCTGAAGACCCGAATAAATGGTTCGAGGCTAGGTATCCCAACATCTTTGAAAAATACCCTCTAACGGTGTCTAAGAAGAACAGGTTTCGGCTTGGAGTTTAAATCCTATGCAGTTCTGGTAGAACCAGCTCAACTTTGCCGTTTGGTGCGCCACATCAGGCTGCGGAGTTTCGGTGGAGGATCATTTGACTGCCGCTGATGGCTTTCTGCGGTCCCTCTATCGCTTCCATGCGTACTATCAAATACGACGTATACTGGAAGAGATAAAGGCTCTTTTACCCCATAATCAGGATTGGGATGCAGCAAACAACTTTTACGACCGCGAGGGGTTTGAGAGAATTTGCTGCGAATTCCGTGTCTCCCCGCACTTTATTTGGAAGTGCAGAGTCCACAACCCCAAGATTCCCCGATACGACCCACCTGATGTTGGGCCGTATGACCCGGACGCCCCGCGGCTTAAAAAAATATTAGCTCTCCGTGGGAACTACGTCACGCAGGACACCCCCGGAGCAGACACGGCCTGGAAAAAGTTCATACTCAACATGTCATATGGCTTTACCCGCCCCGGGGTCGAGAGATTGAATGATAGTATCCGGACTTTCGTTTGGGCCATTCTTGGCGCCCAAGGCCAGACCCGCACAGACATTCTAGGCGACGAGACGGCCTTCGATGCGCAAAAGCAGTTTCTGGCAAACTTCGAGGATGTCATTTCTGCTCCTGTGGACCTCCCCGCATCGATAGACCGTTATCAGGAATCCCTACAGTATGCCCGCTCTGAGGTCAACTACTCCTTTGGGAAGGGTCTTTACATGGCCCCAAGCGACATGCTTCTCCGTATTGGTAAGATAGCGGGCTACAACAACTTGATCATAATCGCCACAGATGCCCAGAGCCTGGGTCTGAATAGCGACCTGAATAAGGATATCATCCCACCAGACGCCGCAAATGACACCGGCGAAAAGGGGCTCGTTATACCGATTGGCGCCGATTCAGAGGCGACCACCAGCCAGACCGCCGCAAAGCCGACCCCTGCTACAACAACGGCCGCAGAAAAAGCAGACCACGAGGCCCACGAGGACGAAAAAACAGCCCTCATCGTGGGCAGTATTGCCATCGGCCTAGGACTGCTTTGGTTTCTTAGGTAGCAGCCACTCGCGTGCCGCCACAAGCAGTAATCCCCCGACAGCCAGAAGAACAGCCCAAAGATAACTAGATAATCAGACCGCGGTTTTCCCGAGGAGAGACAGGAGACAGGAGACGATCGAGCCAATGATCCCCGGGAGGGCGGCGGCCGCCTTGCCAGCCAGTTTAGCCAGGATTCTTCCGAGACTTTGGAGTTGTTTTTTGATCCACTCTTTGGCCCCGCCCTTTCCGGGAGGCTGTGGTGGCTGTGGTGGCGCGGCGGCGCCACCGCCCGGAATAGCGAGGACTATTGTAGAAATAATCATCCCGAGCGCCGTGAGAATAGACACAATCGTGATTCCCTGCTCACGGAATAGGGTCTTTATTCGCTCGGCGAGGGTTTTGTCCTCATGAAGGATCCGGTGCAGGGTTTCACGTATACGGCTGAACTGGGACCGGAGAGCCTCCCTGGTGGACGAAGCGGCCTCAAGGCGTGCGGCCCTTTCATCCTGCAGTTTACGCAGGCGTTCGGCAATGCGGTCTTTAGTAGCCTCGTCCGAGGCCTCTCCTAGCTTTCTTTTTTCCAAGGCGATGTGTTCATCCAGTTCCGAGAGCTTGGCTAGATTTTTTGTTAGTTCCCCCCGGGACCTTTCCAGGGCCTTGCACATACCTATTATATCACGGGGGGTATATCCCTCGCTGGTGAGGACAGCGATGATTTTTTGAGCGCTTTCAATCGAGCGGTCGACCACAACGGGTGTGATTTCCACATTTCCTTCTGGTAAGTTAGCACTGGCTTGTTCTAAGTTTTCCTGGGCCTTAGGGCTGAGTTTTTTTGTTTTAGAGTCGTAATCTTTGAGTTCCATGGACTCTTGTATGGCTCTTGTCCCATTTTTACCGTAGTTTGAGACTAACGTACCTAGAGAAAGGAAGCTGCCGAACTTTTTTTTGTTCATCAAAGAAAGAAGTTTCCCCTTTTCAGGGTTCCAGTAAAGGGTTTTGCCAGTCCTGCTGATTTTGAATTGTTTATAGGGGATTTTTTTGGGTATGGCCAAGCCATAATCACTTTCAACAGAATTGTAGAATTTAATTACCAGGTTTTTTTTCATTTCGGCTAATTCAGATTTTTTGAGTCTTTCCCGAAGGTTACTGATGTTGTCTCCAGCTATGGCGGAAGGATTGTGGAGGGGAGTATCGGGGAGCCTCCTGTTACTGAATGAGGTTTCAGCGATATCGCCCTCGGCGTCATCGTAAGTGTAATCGTCATCATCAAAAATGTCATCGTCATCGTCAAAAATGTCATCGTCATAAATGTCATCGTCGGTTCGACCAAAGTCATTCATCTGGATTGCTTCGCCCGCCATGGTGTTCTTATATTGAAGATCAATTTACCCAAGTTCAATATATCATGACTTCGAGCGCATACGGGAAAAAACTCAATCCTTACCGCCGTCTCCGCGAGCCCCTTGGGGTCAAGGCTGTGCGGCAGTCAGTTGTTGTCACCAACAACCCGTCGGCGATTGATCAGAACCAACAGTTGCTGGTCCGCTTCCCAAATTTGGGGAGCAATCACGTTGTCGTGCCCGGATCCGCGAGACTGGCGTTCACCATCTCGCTGACCTCAACTGACGCAAACCGGACCCTGGTCCAGAATATAGGCCGCGCCGTGGTCAAAAAATTGACCATTAAAATCTCCGGCAACGAGGTGATGTCTATCGATGACAGCGACGTATAACACTGCTATCAAGACCTCTGGAAGACCGCTCGAGAGCGGGAGAACGCCCAATACCAGGGAATTGACACTACTACCAACCGAAACGCGACCAAACTTCGTGTCGGCGCAGGAGACGCTTCGAACGTTGCCGTCGACTAGGCCATCGCCAACGCGTATGGAAACCGCTTCTTCGTGCCGCTGGACTTCGAACTGCTCGAGTCCCACATGCCCTTCCACCAAGCGGCCCTTGGGGACCGCCTCGAATACGAGCTCACTTTCAACGACTACAGTCGAGTCATAGCGGCCAATGGTGACGGCAGCTACACGATCGATAACATCTGCCTCGAGTTCGACAAGGTCACCAACGAGAACCTCGTCCGAAATATCCGCAACCAGTACGCTAGCTCCTTGGCGATCCTGTACGACCGCGTTCTGCGCCACCGCAAGATCACATACAACAAAAGCGACACGCTCTGGAACATCAATCTCAACGTCCCCGCGCGTTCCATGAAGGGTGTTCTTATGTTATTCGAGGACCCCGCAGCTGCCTACAAGCGCGACACCGAGGCTTCTACAACCCCCAACTTACCAAGGTCGAGGTCACAATCGAGGGCGTCCTGAATCATTTGTACAGCCAGGGGCTCCGCGCGTACCAACAGTGGGACGAAGCCAGAAAGCTTTACGCAGGCGGTCCTAAGCGGAGCCCCGTGACAGGCGCGGTCGCGAAAGACCTTGCTCTAGCGGACGTGTCTCTAGGCGAGTACTTTACCAGTAAGTACTGCCTGTGGCTGGACATGCGGTCGAGTGATGACGGCAACGGGCGTCGCGTAGAGAACGCCAGCGAAGGTATTACCATCCAGATCACCAAGAAGGCCGAGTCCGCTGGCGCTTTGAACATCTATTTGTACGTGGTCATCGATGCCAAACTTAATCTGGAGGATGGCCGTATCGTCTCCGTCCTCTATTAGATCGCTCTTACCCCACTCCCCCCACTCGGCGATCGTTTGCGGGCAAACAGGCTGCGGGAAGACAGTATTCGCCCTAGACCTTCTCGAGGGGCCCTATCGCGGGGTCTTCCACCACATCGTCATACTGTGCCCCACCATCCGGCACAACACCACCTACCAGGGTCGTCCATGGATATGGGGGGACCCTGAGATATATATTGTCGACCCGGGCGAACGCCTGCACGATTGGCTCCGCTTTTGGTACCACCGTTTCAAGGGCGAGCCGACCCTTTTCATCATCGACGACTGTAGCGCCTCGCAGGCGATGACGAAAAAGAAAGACACCCTCTCGGAGTTGGCCTTCTCCGGCCGCCACGCCCAGCAATCCGTCTGGGTGCTGTCTCAGCGATACAATTCGGTCCTCAAAGACCTGCGTGAACAGATCCAGTGGGTGGCTTTGTTCCACTGTAAGGACCGAGACTCTTTCGAGGAGTGCCTCCGGGAGAACGACGTCATAGCGAACCGGGAAGAACGAGTAGCCGTTAGGTGTCAGCTCGCCGTGAAAAAACATGCGAAGCTGTTGTTAAACACTTCACAACCATCTCCATATCATTTGCTTAGCTGATGTTTATCATTTGCTTAGATGATGTTTATCATTTGCTTAGCTGATGTTGTTAACAATATTAAACACGGCTCTCTCCTTGACCACACTGGTGGTTCTCCTGTGGGTAGTCCACCAATATATTAAAGGTAGGCGAGAAATTATGAAAACTTATAACTTTATTACATACAAAGACCTTCGAAAAGAAAATGGACGATTTGCTCGAGGGACTACCGAGGTACAAGCGCCCGCTGCGCCTGCAGCGTCGGTACCAGCTGTGCCACAGCCTACAACGGTGTCGGAACAGCGCGATAAGCTGGCCATCATCGCAGCAGGGGGGCAGGCCAGAAAGTACCTTGGGAAGTCCCTGTCCTTGGAAGAAATCGACAATATGGACGACGACGAGGTTAGAAAAATCTACACCCGCTACGAGGCACGACTCGGTGTTTGCATGACAAAAACGCTGGGGAAGGCTGCGCTGCAGCTCTATACGATCTTGGCCACTATGTTTCTCCCGTTACCACCAAAGAACCAGCAGCCTCTCATGGAGGACCTCGAGTCCGACCTGATTGTCGACCGCGTGCTCAACAGAACTGCTTGCGAATTGTATTACCGCTATGGAAATCTTCTGGCGCCGATCACCGTGGCGTTGACCACAGCTAAGTACTGCCAATTTGGACACCGGTGTCCAAAGAATATAGAAGAAGATGGACTCGAGAGACAGCAATGTGACTCCGCCGTCGGATTCGCCGGAGACAACCACGCCGACGGAGCCGCCGGAGACAACCAAGCAGATCGAGCCACAACCTGCTTTGAGGGTGACGGCCCCCAGCCAGCCGTCTAAAAACGAGAAGAAGGCTGCCGCGGGGCGTGCCGGCGCCGCCGCCAGGAAAGCCAAGTCGGAGCGCCTTGAGAGAGAACTCGCGGCAGCCAAGGAGGCTCTGAGGGATCCCGCCTTCGTTGCCGACCCTCCCACCGCGGAAGCCGCCCCGGAAGCAGCCCCGCTCCGACGCAGCGACAAAAAAGAAGAAGTCTCTATTTTACTTTTAGGCGCACTGGTGGCCGCTGTCGGTGGGCTGGTCTATTGGTCTCAGTTTCACCGCGCAGAACCGCCGCCGCCAAAGGAGAAAAAGACCCCGGCCCTGAAAAGCAGCGCGGGTCCTGCTCAGCAATTAAAGATTGCGCACAATCCCCATTATATGGAATAACAACACCATGGCTTCGATTGACGGAAAAGTTATAGCGAACACAATGTATCATGCCACCCTTGTTAGCGGGCTTTCGATAGGGTATGCTAAGCTCACCCAGATGGCCATCAAAGGGAGCTTACCAAAAATCGACACGACGGCGTGCGATGCCGGGATGATGTTTATGAATGTCTCGTTCGCCATTTTAACTAAGGACGAGTAAATTAAACGTGGGATTATTCCCTCTAATATTTCTCCGTAGTAGAACAATGGCAAGCATAGCGCTGATGGTCGGAGGCGCCTTAGTGAACGCTCTGGCGTTCTCGGGGAGCAACTACTACTTTTCGAAACTCGAAAAAGGAGATGCAGCCGAAGAACGTAAACGACACGACAAGGCCATGGAGCAGATGCGTGCTGCCCATGATGCTTGGTCTAAGCGGCGAACCGAAGAGTTAGACCGCCAAAAACACGCAGTCCAGACCTTCCAAGACGTCAGCGCAGCAATGAGCGATTACGACAGCCTCTTAAATGGGGAAATTCTCGGCCCGCTAGAGCCCGAGCCCCATCTTTCCGACTTCTATACACCTAGCAGCGCCCAAAAGGACCGCGAGATTTCATTTGTTATCGGGGGTATGGTAATAACCGGCCTTGTGACATACTATATCGCTAAGAGACAATAAAAGGTGAGACCCCCAATTTTTCTGGCCTAGCCCGTGGTATCGGTGTGTTTGAGGTTGGTTGGGCTTCTGGAATACGTGACAATGGACGAGGATTTACTACAGCCCCGGGGGCTACTGGAAAGGAATCACAGCTGTTAAGAAGCTGGCGTCTGCAGCGGGGGTCCCTCTTGATGCGGCTAAGAACTGGCTGAAGAAACAGGCCATCTGGCAGATCTACTTACCTGCGCCGCGGCACATACCAAGACCAAAGTTTGATGTCCAGGTGCCAAATGAGGTCCATCAAGCCGACCTGCTCTTTCTTCCCCACGAGCGCGTGGGACGTAAGACCTATAATTTTTTTTTCTTCTTTTTTTTTTTTACTTTTTTTCATCCTATCGCTCATCGTAATCGGAAAAATTACCACTTACCTTTTTTTCGAAATTCCAACTTCAAGTTCCCTAAAATGCCGCTAAGCGCGCTCAAGTTTCATTTTTTACAAATTACCTTTTTTCCGCCGTTATTACGCCAACACATACACCTTCCCAAACACACTCCGTTTTTCCTACCCATAATGCCTTAAAAACGTGCCTAACACCTTTTTCTTAAAATTACTTTTTTTTTTCTCCACTCCTTCTCGTTACCCCCGAAACACTTCCTAATCATCTTTTCCGGCAAACGAACGACCAAAAATGGTCAAAAAAGCTCCCTAAAGGAGAAAAAAAATTTTCTTTTTTTTTTAATTTATTTCACATTTTCCCTCTCCAATTACGGAAAAAAACAAAACTACTTACTTTTTCCGCCCTTTTATCACCGGAAATAGAAAAACCGCAAAGGAAAACGTCCCGTACAAAATTTTTTTCTTCTTCTTTTTTTGCATCCTATCGCTCATCGTAATCGGAAAAATTACCACTTACCTTTTTTTCGAAATGCCAACTTCAAGTTCCCTAAAATGCCGCTAAGCGCGCTCAAGTTTCATTTTTTATAAATTACCTTTTTTCCGCCGTTATTACGCCAACACATACACCTTTTCAAACACACTCCGTTTTTCCTACCCATAATGCCTTAAAAACGTGCCTAACACCTTTTTCTTAAAATTACTTTTTTTCCCTCTCTATTCCTTCTCCTTACCCCCGAAACACTTCCTAATAATCTTTTCCGGCAAACTAACGACCAAAAATGGTCAAAAAAGCTCCCAAAAAGGACAAAAGTAAATTTTCTTTTTTTTATAAATTATTTCATATTTTCCTTCTCCCCTTACGGAAAAAAACAAAAACACTTATCTTTTCCGCCCTTTTTATCATCGGAAATACGAAAACCGGAAGGGAAAACGTCCCATAAAAATTTTTTTTTTTCTTCTTTTTTTTCTACTTTTTTGCATCCTACCGCTCCTCGTAATCGGAAAAATTACCAGTTACCTTTTTTTCCAAATTACGACTTAAAGTGCCCAAAACTGACGCTAAGGGTGCGCAAGTCTCATTTTTTTCAAATTACCTTTTTTTCCCCGTGATTACGCGAACACATACACCTACCCACACACACTCCGTCTCACTGACCCATAATGCTTAAAAAAGGCGTTGAACACCTTTTTCTTAAAAATTACTTTTTTTTTGCTCTTTACTCCTTCTCGTTACCCCCGAAACACTTCCTAATCAAGTAGTATACAGAGTGGGGGTTCTGGATCACCTTGCACGAAAAACATACCTGGCCTACATACACTCGAACCCCAATTGTCCATGTACGCAAAACACGCCCGGCCTACATACAGAATTACCCCAATTCTTCATGTACGCTAAACACGCCTGGCCTACATACATAATTGTTGCAATTGTTTATGTACGAGAAACCCGCCCGGCCTACACACGCGCAATTACCAATTCTTTATGTACCCCCATAATAGTATCGATTAACCAGAGGGCCCGCCCCACCCCCCTGGCAGGCCCCCAAACTCTCCTCTCTCACTTTATAGAGCAAGTACAGCCTGAACACGGCACAACGGCGGCGCGAGCGGCTCGCGAGCAGCTGCTCGCGCAGCCACCCCACAGCCACTTGCTCTCAGAGCCTGGGCCAGTGAGGATCGGGGGTCACTAAACCACCAACAACCACCAACTTCCGTCAACTTGTTTATCTCTTGACAACTCGCCCTAATTCTGACAGTGTGACATAGTTCGGACAGTGTGACCTAGTTGGACAGTGCGACCCACATTTCTGACAACCAAGAAGTAAACGTGACTAAACTATGGTCCGCTTATAGGCTGAATGAGGCAGAATGAAAACATGACGCACTACATGGCTGAACCGGGAAGTAAACACGACGTACAGCCTTGTTACTGAGTAACTGTGTATGGAGGCGGGCTGTGTTGGCACGTCGGCAACACGGCCCTTCGTTTATGGCGCAGCCAATTTCTTCATGAAACTGGCCCTGGCTTCGTCCCGGCCTCTCTGAATAAGCGCTTCCTCGTCGACAGTGACCGGTCACGGTGTGGAATGCGTGACAACTTATAGCTTATATATAAGCTGATAGACAGATATTGCACCACAATCCATGGTTGTGAATATTCCGCTACATCCTGCTATATTACACCAGCTGTACCTTCTAGAAGCCAGATAAGACTGATGGTGCAATGTACACACAACCAGCTATCTAGAAGCCAGATAAGATTGATGGTGCAATGTACACACAACCAGCTATCTAGGACAGGGGGTCAACTATAGTATACTGGCCAGGCTGGCTGATTAAACCAGGAAGTAAATAGGCGAGCTATTTGCAGTTTGGTTCAAGGGGTATAAATAAGAAAAATGTGGATGAAAGTTAGTCTTACAGAGTTACGGAGTATGGAGGCGGGCTGTATGGCGTATGTTGTCGCCGCTTAAAGAAGACTAAGGTGCAGCCAATTTCTTTATGAAACTGGCCCTGGCCTCGTCCCGGCCTCTCTGAATAAGCGCTTCCTCGTCGAGAGTGACCGCGGTATGCGTCTTTTTTGCCCTATCCCGAATTTCTGCCTTCATCTGGGTATATTTGTGGACCTCATCAACAACTATGCGGAATTCTTCATCAGAGATCTGACCATCTGTGAGTGCTCTCGAGACATGGGCGGATATGGAGTTGAGTTTACTCCCGGCAAGAATCATAACCTCGTCATGCTTTTTTGCCTTCACCGAGAGCCGGCGGCTGACAAATTTACCGGCGGCACTGAGGAGTCCACAGCCCAAGGCTGCAACCTCAAGCCCCAGTACAACCGGGGCTGCTATGATCGTGGACAGGAGGCCCACACCTCAAATGCCCATCCCCACACTGGCTGAGATTAGCGCCGTGTCGACAGCATCTACAGCGTTAATCCCGCGCCGGTATTTCTTAAAGAGCTGGGAGTGTCTATCTTTTTCGTCTTCGAGGTGCTTACGAAGTCGTGAGATCTCCTGGAGTCGGAAGTACTGATCTGGCCGTTGCGGGGTGCCGCCGGCAACATTGCCGTCATCGGGCAGCTCTGGGTAGAGAGCGCCCGATGGAGCTGTTGGAGTCACTTGCTTCATTGTATTTTACCACCAATGTGTCATCTACAAGTCAAGTTCAATTAGGAGGGAGACCACCGCGCTCGCGATTTCGGGGGTGGACGAGGCTGATCTAAAGTTTATTTTGTCGCCTTGCTGCAGCGCCAGAGGGGTTGAAAATATACAAATACCGCAGGCTTGGCCCGGGCGCTTGATCGTACCATATAACGGGTTTTCCATCCCGTTGACCGAAATATTGACAAGGGCGGCGGAGATTAAGTTGTGAGGTGCTGTTGTCGACAGCCCCATACGAAGGACCCTACCTGCGGCCATCATGGGGTAGCCCCCATCTGCAAGGCCCCTAGCTGCATCGCTGCCAAATGACCACTCGTATCGGTTATCGAGCATAGACCGTTTCTGTTCGGCCCACACAGTTATCATAGGCTTACGCCTATCTACCGCGGCTTCGAAAGCATCAGCCGCCGTTCTCACGACCTGGTTCCATGAAGTAGCCTCATCACCTTTGTACGGCCGTAGTTCTGTGGGCAGCCCACGCACCAGTTGCCCCCACCCCATGTCCAGATCACCCCTCATGGTGTCGCCCGTCTTCAGGACACGGAGGCCGTCTTGTGCATCTACGTAGTCTTTTTTAGCATAGCCAGATAGGACTTCGGCCAGGTCAGGTCCGCGGCTGATCCTCTCGCCGAAGATACTCATTTTCTCACGACCTCGAGCGTGACGTGTACCGGGAGATCTTGGTTGAAAGTTGCCTTTCCTGATGATGCACCCCTAATAGAAACCTTCAACTCGCCTATCGTACCATCTCGAAGGCGTTTATATTCGGGACATTCCACGCGGACCGTGTTTATGTCCCCGAAGACGTGGCGCCCCAGCCCGATGCCGGCCAGGAGTGTTGAGGGAGCCCCATCAACAATATTTTCGGCCTTGTTTATCTCCTCCAAGTGGACCCACAGCATTTGCCTCGTCGCAAAGTTTACAGGGCGATCGCCCGTATACACACCCGCGTCGAGCCAGACTCCGCCCAAGCCGTCGTCCAGGCCGAGAAGCGCCAGCAAGCCGTCGGATAGACGGATTCCCCGCTCGGGGGCAACTTCTAGGGTGATCAAACCGCTTTCTCGACTCACCGCTAGCGTGTGGCTGGCCCCCTTGAGAATCTCTTTTAGCCGGTCGAACCCATACAGGCCGGGTGGGATGTTGAGGGTTTCTTCTGACCCCCCAGTACTTCTCCTAGAAAACTTCTCCCCTCGTTCGATGTTGTACCACCCCACCGCGAAGGTGATTGACTTGAGGCCAATGTAGAGGTGCCCATCGCGGTTGTCAATGCACCGCTGGAGGGGGACAGCCTCCCCCCTTTGAACGTTCGAAAGCGTGTGGAACATGATGGCCCAATATTATGAATGCGAAAGCTTTCAAGTTTAATAGTGAAGCCAAGTACCAGCCGGGCCTCCAAAAAGCCGCGGCTCGCGATGTTGGCAATCTCGCAGAAGGCCAGGTTCAGGTTCAGGCTGACGACCTGCAGAAATGGTTCAGGGCTAAGTATCACAATGTCTTCGAACACTGCCGCCTGCCTAGGATTTATTCAGACAACACGTTCCAGGCTTGGTGTAAAACCCCGATGCAGTTTTGGCAGAACCAGTTAAACTTCGCCGTTTGGTGTGCCACCACAGGTTGTGGAGTTTTGGCGGAAGACCATTTGACTGTCGCTGATGCCCCTCTGCAGTCCTTCTACCGCTTCCACGCGTACTACCAAACACGCCGTATGCTGGAAGATATACAGGCCCGAATTCCCCCGGAGCAGGAATGGAAAGCGGTAAACAATCCTTACGACCGCGAGGGGTACGAGAGAATCTGCGAAGAATTTGGCATCTCCCCACACTCTGATTGGAAGATCCGTGGCCACACCCAGGGGCTCGGCCGAGTCTACTTCTACTTGTCCGGGGTCGGATATAGCCCAGTTGGTGACGGGGAGTATAACCCGGACAGAATGTCGTTCACACACGAGACAGAACACGGCATTCCCCACGTGGACTACATCGATCAGGATACCGCCGGAGTAGACACGGCCTGGAAGAATTTCATACTCAATAAGTCAGATGGCTTCACCCTCCCCGGGGTCAATAGGTTGAAGGATAGTAGCCGGACTTACGTGTGGGCCATCCTCACCGCCCAGGCCCAGACCCGCGCAAACATTCTAGGCGCCGGGGCGACGGCCTCAGATACGCAGCAACAGTTCCTAGCGAACGTTGAAACGGTCATAGCTTCTCCTGTGGACATCCCCTCATCAATAGCCCGTGATCAGGAAGCCCTACAGTATGCCCGCTCTGAGGTCAACCTATCCTTTGGGGAGGGTCTTTTCATGGCCCCAGGCAACATGCTACTCCGTATGGATAAGAGAGTGGGCTACAATAACTTGCTCGTTATCGCGACCAGTGAACAGCTCCTGGGCTCGAATATCGGCCTGAATAAGGGTGTCGGCCCACCAGACGCCGCAAATAACACCGGCGAAAAGGGGCTCGTTATACCGATGGGCGTCGACCCACCGTCAGAGGCGACTAACAGTCAGCGCGGTGCAAAGCCGCACCCCGATGCAGCAACGGCGGCAGCCAAAGCAGACTATGAGGCCCATGAGGACGAAAAAACAGCCCTCATCGTAGGTATTATTGCCATCGGCCTAGGCCTTCTTTGGTTTCTTGGGTAGAAGCCACTCGCGTGCCGCTACAAGCAGTAAGCCCCCTACAGCCAGAAGAACGGCCCACAGATTTCCAGCCAGCCAGACTGCGGTTTTCCCGAGGAGGGACAGGAGCCAGGAGACGATCGACCCGATAATTCCTGGAAGGGCGGCGGCCGCCTTGCCAGCCAGCTTGGCCAGGATTCTTCCGAGGCTTTGTAGATGTTTTTTAAGCCACTCTTTAACCCCGCCCTTACCGGGAGGCGGCGGGGTTGGCTGCGGCGGGACGGCGCCGCCCCCAGAGCCGCCTGGGAGAGCCAGGACAATGGTGCTAATAATCATCCCGAGCGCCGTGAGAATAGACACAACCGTTATTCCTTGCTCACGAAAGAGGGTCTTTATTCGCTCGGCGAGGGTTTTGTCCTCATGTAGGATCCGGTGCAGGGTTTCACGTATACGGCTGATCTGGGACCGGAGAGCCTCCCTGGTGGACGAAGCGGCCTCAAGGCGGGCGGCCCTTTCATCCTGCAGTTTACGCAGGCGTTCAGCAATGCGGTCTTTAGTAGTCTCGTCCGGGGCCTCTTCTAGCTTGCGTTCTTCCAAAGCGATGTGTTTATCCAGTTCCGTGAGCTTGGCTTCGTTGTTCACCAGCGAGTCCCTCATTCGAGTCATTTCCGAGCTAAGTTCCCTTAACTTCATTCTCGCTGGAGTCACCCACTAGAGATCCAATGGCGGGTCGTCGATGGTCCCCAACACAGCGGACTGCTCAGGGGTGAGTTCCTCATCGAGGGCTTCGGTTGCTATTTCTACGCTTTCTTTCGTGTGGTCGGCCACGACGGGGGTGATGTCCACATCTTCGTCGGGGGTGATATCATAGGCGTGTTGTACGGCTTCCTCGCACTTGGGGCTGAGTTTCCCTGTTTTTCGTGTTTTTGAGTCGTACTTTTTGAGCCCCATGGACTCGCGTATGGCTTCTGTCCCACCATTACCGTACTTTGAGGCTAACGTACTTAAAGCAAGGAAGCCGCCGCCCCTGGTGTTTATAACCGAAATCACTTTCCCCTCTTCAGGGGTCCAGTAAAGGGTTTTACCATCCCTGCCGACTTCGAATTGGTCATAGGGGATTTTTTCGGGGAGGGGCAAGCCTTTATAGTCTT
>JAWDGP010001317.1:17500-24515 GCA_033675545.1 Elysia crispata | reverse complement strand
CAGAAATCTTGATGGTTTTCTTGAGTACAAGGGACACCCTTTCTCCCATATTGGAGCGGGTAAAGGAAGGGGGTACGTGGGAAAAAAAATCATGTGAATGGAATGTCTATCAAGGGTTATTTCGAGTCACTACGAGTTACGACCATCTGCCCAGCGTGTACGTTGATTGGTGGATATTCAGAGATACGGTCCATTAACCTTACAAGAAGTTGACCCCAGCTTGGTGCTTCGTTTATACATGTTTAGGGGTTTGTGGCCTCAAAATATTCCCGCGCTAGTCTTTTTTTTTTCCGACCTCCTTTTCTGCAGCACTAAAAATAGGAAATCAGTTTTGGTGTCGGGATATTCTCGCAAAAAGTGCAAAGCGCTTTATTCTACATATTAGTGTTCTTACCATGCGCTCATTCAAACATGGCGCACACACAATCGCACGCAGAAACAAATTAAAAGCAAAAAGAAAAACAAAACAAAAATCAAAATGGTAGAAGAATTTTTTTTAAACCCGTTACTGCGTTTGGTTGTATTTTTTCCTCATCTTCTTATATTTCTTTTTTCTTACGTCTTAGATGTGGATGTTTCATATTAGCTTTCTTGTTCTTTTTATCTCTTCCCCCACCTCTATTTTTTTTCTTTCTCCTTTATTTCCTTGTCACTGTTAATCTTTCGTGTCTCTTCTCTCTTGATCTTCTCCGTCCTATTCATCTTTTTGTGTCTTCCCTCTTTCAATCCGCCTTTTAACACGTCCTGGATTTTATTTTTGTTTTTTTGTTTTTTTACATTAACTCAAGACAGGAAAGCAGACGCTCAAACACTCATGCTGGGAAGGTTGCGTCATTGTTAACATGCCCTATACCGACAGTGTGCGCAACACTTGGTGAAAATCCTGACATTAAACAAACTGTCTTCTCTCTTTTTCTTTACTTTTTCCCCCACCTCCGTTGCTAGGGTCACCCTGACCCAACATGATGGTACAGGACAAATCGTGCAAGCGTGCTACGTTAACTAGAATGATCGCAAGGAAGAAAAAAAGAAAACGAAAGAGCATTAAGCGAAAAAAAAAAAAATTCGCGAGAAATCCTTTTGAAGAAAATATATCATGAAAGCGTTGGAAGATGACGAAACTCCATGCAAGCTCAGTGTCACGGCTCAATCAACCCACGTAGAACGGTTATAATTAGTGGACATACGCCCTGCACAATGACGCAAGGTTGTGCATTCACTGACTGCATGCGTTCATTGTGTTGACCCTGCCGCACGAAGGATAGGGGAATCTTCCGCCTAGAAAGATTTCCTGGAAAACTTAGGTGACGAAAGTATATCACAGTTGTAGGGATTCTATAGCAACAGATGAATGCCATGGAGACATGGTGTACATAAATACTAACGGGAGAAAAAAAGGTAGGGAGGAGGGAATGTTTAAACGCCCTTTGATTACTTTCATTTTGTACTGGGTTTTTCCATTCTTCTCCCAGGAGGACGAATTGTTTTGGATATTGTGTCGGCATTCTTCGCCCATTTCCGTTTTATATAATTCGTGACATTTCAAGAAGGCAGTTGATGACACACCCAGACCGCATTGTTTTGGCCCCACGCACGTGTTTTTCTTGGTTCCATTCGGGCTTGCATCCTTCATGTGAACAATGTGGGAGAGAAATACTGCTTGGCGTAACCAAGCAACCAACCAAACAAGGCAAGATTAGTACAAGAGAGCGCGTGATAATTGTTCATATTATTGGACGTGCAAAAGCGCGGACGACAAAGGGAAACAATTGGTTGTGTTTGAACGGGATGAGGTAGCCTATCGTGTACGGCATGGAACCATACGACCTTCACCCCCTCAGATTAGGCGATAGGACATCTACAGTCCAGACATCTGAATCTGAACCAAACTTTGAACTAATCCCTTTATGGCCCTCGCTTTTACCCGGAGGTTTTTTTTTTCTTTGTCTGTCTGTCTTTCTCATCTTTCTATCTTATTTCTGACCCTAGCTCTTTCTTTCAGTCTGTCAGCCTCTCCCGCTCGAACGTGGTATAGTACCGTGTCCGGTGTGGAATCATACGACCTTCACAGTTCACCCCCCCCCCCCCCCTTCAGATTAAGGGATATGACATCCATGGCCCAGACATATCTGAATCTGCAGCTGCTGTTTTAACTGAGACAGGCCAAATAAGATCTAGAACATATCTCCGGTGCTGCACTGCTCAGGTTAGGACAAAATGATAAAATAATAATAATAATAATAATAATAATAATAATAATAATAATAATAATAATAATAATAATAATAATAATAATAATAATAATAATAATTAAAAAAAACATGTCTACCGCTGAAAAGTAAGAACTGATGGGCAGAAATTCAGTAGTTAAGGATAGTAATTATTATCTTTTATTTGAAGAAAAAGGGCGAAAATAAGGATAAATCAGCTAAGCAGCTTTGAGCCAAACAAAGGGTCGCAGAAGTATCGCTAAACCACGTGTGTGGTCAGAACAAACCGCCCCAAAGCACGTGGGCTCCAAGTCCCAGCTATGCCGGCATGGTGACCTAGATTAGACATCAGACGCAACAAGTGGCGCCAAAATAAAAAAAAAAAAAGGGGCGGTGGGGGGGGAAGAAAAACCGGCACGAGTTTCTTTCATTGTTTCGTCTTATTCGTAACCGTGCGCTCCTCTTTAAATCGTGTTTTCCATACATCTTCACCATCAAAGCACCAGTCCAGTTTGAATTATTATTCTTAATGACACATGACACTGTGAACTTTTGTTTTGAGCGGGCAGACTGGAACAATTAATAAAACCAGCTGCCTCATTGCCAAAGATTTTTTTCTCTTCCTTTTTCCTCTTGATTTTTTTTTTCTTTTAAATTTCTTATCTTGTTGACGTTTCCTTTATCTCCCTAATCTTTGACATCTTCCTGCTTTTCCTCTTCATCTCCCTTCTCCTCCTCCTCCTCCTCCTCCTTGTTCTTGTTCTTCAGCTTCTTCCAATTATTATTATCAACATCATGACCATCATCATTATTAAAATCATATTTTTCTATTATTTCTCTCTTCTCGTCTATTTTCTCCCTAGTTGTAAATTTGGAGAGAGAAAAATTTATTAAAAATCTCACACACAGAATTCATTTTTTTTTTCTATTCACCCTGAACCAAAACCATACAGATTTGACAACGACCTCTCCTGTAAGTTGTGGCAAATAAAGTAAATGTCAGGAGCACCCAACAAACCTATGTTCGACCTCTAGATATCACCTTTCAGTTAATGCTTCCAATTGGATAACACGATGGGAATAACACCCATAATATGTATAATGCCTTAACAAACAAAAAAACAAAAACAAAAAAAGGTCCCCGAGACATTCACGGCGTGAGAACCGTTGCATGTGGCTGCCAGAAGACCGTACCGGCTAAACACAGCAGACGCTGACATTTCGGGACTTTCGATCTCGTGTGAAAAACCTTGAAACAGATGCTTTCATTTAGGCATCTTCGGTCACATTGTCTAAAAACATTAAAAAAAAAAAAAAAACCCAAAACAAAACAATACACAAAAAGAAAAACAAAAAAGAAAACCATGCACCAATACCCGCTAAAACACAGGAACCAGCATTTCGCTAACTGAAATCCTCACTGTCTTAGATCAGAGCACGGTGGGTCTAGCATTCACAGTAACAATCTGAAAAGTCAATATCCTGCAAGGCACCGGAAGTGTTAACATCTAGCACGGCACGGAAAGTGTCAAAATCCTGCATGGCAGCGAAAGTGTTAACATCCTGCAAGGCAGCGAAGTGTTAACATCCTGCAAGGCAGCGAAGTGTTGACATTCTGCACGGCATCGAAAGTGTTAACATTCTGCACGGCAGCGAAATGTAAACATTACAACCGATCTACAAATACAATTTAAAAAAAGGAAATAATCCTTGTTTACATTTTTTTTAAACAAAATCATAACGATGTAATAATTGTATTCTTGTATCTTCAATACGAAACATAACTCTAGAAGAGAGCCAGGCGTGCTTAGGCTTAGTTTGCTGAGAAGCGGAGAAGAGGGGAGGGAGACAGACTCAACTACTAGAGTAGCAAGCGATGTAAGAAAACTGGGAGGAGAAATTATTCAAATATTGACGAAACAAACATGAGGCGAAATATAGTTTAGAAAACTGACAGGGACTCGATGCACTCTAACTCTCTTTGCCAAACCCTCTCCTCGTGTCACCTCCATTTCTCTCCCTCTCTCTCTCTCCCCCCCCCTCTTTTTCCACACACACACACACACACGTACATACATACATATACGCGTACACCCCAAAGCTTTCTTAGATCACGAGATAATCCGATTAACCGGTTTCCCAGAATAAATTCTTTGATTGGCCCAGGTCTGGACAAATGGTAGAGCTGTGCCAAAAGTGATGAAACTGCCGCTCGAAGGAAAAGAGGAGGACGAGGAGGAGGAGGATAAGCAGCAACAACGGGGATGATGAAACCTGGAAACCAAAGATGTTCTGATGTAAGAGCAATGGATCACTGCTGGAAACAGAGAGCAGACGGCGCTGAAAACAATAGCCACAAGTCTGGTGGCGAGACGAGGTGATTTGGGGGGAAAAAAGGGGGGGGGGGGGGAGGAGCTGACTAGGGTGATGAAATCACGTGAAACTTTTGGTAAACTTGGGGGGTGGTAGAGAGAGAGAGAGAGAGAGAGAGAGAGAGAGAGAGAGAGAGAGAGAGAGAGAGAGAGAGAGAGAGAGAGAGAGAGAGAGAGAGAGAGAGAGAGAGAGAGAGAGAGAGAGAGAGAGGGCAGAAAGAGAAAGAGGGGAAAGGGGGTGTGGAGGGAGAGGGAGGACTTAGAGAGAGAGAGAGAGAGAGAGAGAGAAGAGAGAAAGAAAAGAGATGGCGGAAGAAAAAGAGAGTGAGAGAGATATCATGTGTTCAGTCTTGTCTGAGTGTTGAGTGTTGAGTAGAACCCAGGACTAAGACGTTGAGTGTTGAGTGTTGAGTAGAACCCAGGACTAAGATGTTGAGTGTAAACGGCCTGGATTAAGATGTTGAGTGTTGAGCAGAACCCAGGACTAAGATGTTGAGTGTTGAGTGTTGAGTAGAACCCAGGACTAAGATGTTGAGTGTTGAGTGTTGAGTAGAACCCAGGACTAAGATGTTGAGTGTTGAGTAGAACCCAGGACTAAGATGTTGAGTGTTGAGTGTTGAGTAGAACCCAGGACTAAGATGTTGAGTGTTGAGTGTTGAGTAGAACCCAGGACTAAGATGTTGAGTGTTGAGTGTTGAGTAGAACCCAGGACTAAGATGTTGAGTGTTGAGTGTTGAGTAGAACCCAGGACTAAGACGTTGAGTGATGAGTGTTGAGTAGAACCCAGGACTAAGATGTTGAGTGATGAGTGTTGAGTGTTGAGTAGAACCCAGGACTAAGACGTTGAGTGATGAGTGTTGAGTGTTGAGTAGAACCCAGGACTAAGACGTTGAGTGATGAGTGTTGAGTGTTGAGTAGAACCCAGGACTAAGACGTTGAGTGATGAGTGTTGAGTAGAACCCAGGACTAAGACGTTGAGTGATGAGTGTTGAGTGTTGAGTAGAACCCAGGACTAAGACGTTGAGTGATGAGTGTTGAGTAGAACCCAGGACTAAGACGTTGAGTGATGAGTGTTGAGTGTTGAGTAGAACCCAGGACTAAGACGTTGAGTGATGAGTGTTGAGTGTTGAGTAGAACCCAGGACTAAGACGTTGAGTGTTGAGTGTTGAGTAGAACCCAGGACTAAGACGTTGAGTGTTGAGTGTTGAGTAGAACCCAGGACTAAGATGTTGAGTGTTGAGTGTTGAGTAGAACCCAGGACTAAGATGTTGAGTGTTGAGTAGAACCCAGGACTAAGATGTTGAGTGTTGAGTAGAACCCAGGACTAAGATGTTGAGTGTTGAGTAGAACCCAGGACTAAGATGTTGAGTGTTGAGTAGAACCCAGGATTAAGACGTTGAGTGTTGAGTGTTGAGTAGAACCCAGGACTAAGATGTTGAGTGTTGAGTAGAACCCAGGACTAAGATGTTGAGTGTTGAGTGTTGAGAAGAACCCAGGACTAAGACGTTGAGTGTTGAGTAGAACCCAGGACTAAGATGTTGAGTGTTGAGTGTTGAGTAGAACCCAGGACTAAGATGTTGAGTGTTGAGTGTTGAGTAGAACCCAGGACTAAGAGGTTGAGTGGTGAGTAAACAGCGTGGAGTACTCACCATCCGTTGTAAGCGAAGAGGCCCGAGTAGAAGGCGAGCGATATCTCTCCTATATCCGTCACGGTGTTGTCAAACGGGTCTTTAAAATACTCCACTTCACCTGGGGGTGGGGATCAGTGGGGGGGGAGGTGATGGACTCGGTGATGGTGGTGATGATTATAGTGATGATGATATTAATGATGGTGGTGATAGTCATGATGGTGATGGTGATGATAGTGATGATGATGATGATGATGATGATGATGATATTAATGATGGTGGTGATGGTCATGATGATGATATTAATGATGGTGGTGATGGTCATGATGGTGTTGGTGTTGGTAGTGGTGGTGATGGTGATGATGATGGTGGTGGTGGTGATGGTGATGGTCATTATGGTGGTGGTGGTGATGGTGATAATGATGGTGGTGGTGATGGTAATGATGATAATGATAATGATAACGATAATGATGATGATGATGATGATGATGATGATGACGACTTCAATAACGACGAAATGAAATGATAATAATGACGATGAAAATCATTCACAGCTATGAAAAGACAACCATGATATAATCAAGATCTCACTCACAATTATAGCAAGAAAGACAATAAAAGCTTGAAACTTGAGAAGCACTAAGAGACTAAGAGATCCTCACCTCTGCCCAGCTGTATTATCCCGGTCAGGATGATAATCGCCAGCGCCAGCAGCTTGGCGTAGGTGAAAACATCCTGCACCCGTGTGGCCCACGTCACGTCAGCACAGTTCACAAACGTGAGAACCACTGCGAAAAGACGACAT
>JAWDGP010001317.1:0-5000 GCA_033675545.1 Elysia crispata | reverse complement strand
GGCCATTTCGTGGCTCTCTGTGTTGGCGTCCGCCATCTTTGGTAGTTCTTACGTTTCGGCCTTTCTGTGTAATTATGCGGAGAAGTTCCGTTGTGCTTCGGGTATCCAGAAAACTATAGAAATCGTCTGGGTATATTATAGCGCTTCTCTGGAGAAATGTTGGCTTCAATTCAAAATCTACTGTTTACCTTCCTAGATGCAAAACATACACAACTTAAGGCTAATTTATCTATCAATTAATTAATTCATGGGAAAGCCCGTGTACTGCAATTACTTGGCAATTCATCAGCCACTACAGAGCAGCTGAACATCTGTCCTAGATAAGAACACTACACTTAACACTGGATGAGGATAAAGGTCATGTCACAACCTAGATAGACCAAGTATTTAAAAAGAAATGTCTACTGACAAGATAAATCGGCCTTGGCTGTTCCATTCGGGTGATCAATAACCGTTGCTTAAAACAGGGCTTATGAAGCACTACAGCAGCTGTTAGAGAATACAGTTGATCCAAACCGAAGTGTTGAATGCATTATTTTGCTCAACTTACTAACTTGAAAGCTAGCATTAGAATACTTATACAATTTTGTTCAATACAAACCTACTTCTAGATCCATCTATTTAAACATTCGTTACCATGTTAGTTACAATAAATGAGCGGGTGTGGTTCCCCGCAAGGCTGCGCACGTCTGGGTACTTTTTAACGGGGAATTCCTAGCTCTCTAAAAGACGTTTAAAACGATCTATAAACAGAACAGGAAAGAACAGGAAAATTTATCGACGATTTCCCTAATAATATTTTCTGTCGAGAAGAAATGGCGTGCTTGACGTTAAGAGCTTCGAAGTTGTTAAAACGTAGTTTTGATATAAGTGTTACTTGATTTGAAATTCAAACGAATAACTATCACTCCTCTTTGACAGCGTGTGTTTATTTTGTTTCTTTTTTTTTTTTTTTAGTATATCATCAATTTTCAAAGTATGTCGAGTAAAACGGGACGGCGATATCATTGCGTATAAAAGAGAAGGGCAAAAAAAATTTTGAATTATTTTTTTTAATTATTAAAAAGGCTTTCACAACATGGTTTATTTTATATTTTACTTTATATCCTTACTTCAATAATGTATCCATCCATCGACCAATATATTATTCCTAATGACTCCAATCTTCCATCACCATCATTCTCCACGAACATGAATTCGGTCTTCTGTGTGTGTCTAAATGTTTTAGAGATAATTGAATTTTACAACATGTTACGATTTACTCTTTTATTTTATTTTTTTTTTTAACTACGTCGGTTGTTTCTTATTCTTGTCCAATCTATACCGCACTTTGCCTTGTAGATTTTTTTTTCTAATCTAGATAAAGAGATCTAGGTCGACGTTGAAATTCCTAGTTGAGGAGTTGTTAGGCGTGGACGATGGGTCCCGTCCATCAAATTGGCTGCTCTGTGTCGAAAATATTAGGAAAAAACCGGTTAAATTCCTTCTTGCCTAAAAACTAACAGAATCGTATCCATCGTGCAGGAAATACTACACACACAAAGTCTGATCTGTATGGTCTACTGTTCACAGACGCGTCTCACTAATGAGTGGACCTATCGCAGCGAGGTAGCAATCGAGTTATATATATATATATATATATATATATACAGCCAAGCCAACACATGTGATAATGACCAATGTCTATTGGTTTATGTTGTTTTTCTAGCCGTGTAGCGACAACAAAAACCCTCCTTCAGGGTAACAGTTTTCTGACAGAACACTGGCTGATACGAATTATCAAATCATTACAGAAAGGTATATAGGAAGGGGGTGGGGGGGGAGAGAGAGAAAAGAAGGTGAACGAAGGGGAGCATAATTTATAATTTCTGGGGCTTGCGTCATGCAGTTGTTAGAGCTTTTATGTCTTTATTTTGTTACTAGGTCTAGATCTCTAGTTTTACAAGGGCAGTAAAGAACGCATGTAACTAAGTCTACGACAGCTTCCCATAGCCCTAAGACTTATTTTTAGTAATGAGACGTAACTCAATTCTATAGATCTTTCCGAATCTATTTACAGATCTTTTCAAGCGCTTATTGCGTGATAGGCAATGGATTCCCCTTAAAAAGTGCCTTAAGGTGCACTGCTTTTACGGAAATTCCTTGCTGCCTCTTTATTCTAACGTACATGATAAGGAATGAAGAAATGCACCTAGATAATTATAGATCTGCATTTTACTAAACCACAATGCTGGCTTAGTAAGGTAAAGAGGAGATTTTCATTTTGATTAAAAAAAATATATACCAGATCTGGACATCTAGACATTAATCTCTGTAATTGTAATCTACACAAAGGATGGGGAAAAATAATTTCCTTGATCACTTCACAGATAAGTTGGAACAAATCGAAATAGCTTTAAAAGTATCCAATCACAGAGAAAGCTTCTAACTAGACACACTGCGTGTATGATAAACTGTAAGTGATCCTTTGAGACACACTATCTCAAAAACCCTTTGGCTGTGTAGCTCTAGAGAAAGCAGCACAAAGTATCCATTCGAAGAAACAATATTGTGCCGTGTTGAAACAACTTGGACACACATTAAAATTCTGGCGCTTTCATTTCTGCGCAGTTATTATTATTTCCATAGAGCACGGTGCTTCACTGTGTACTGTGTAGGTTTTACCCTGATTCTACAGGAGCAACTTGTGGTTGCGAACTACAAGATGATGCAGAGAGACAAATTAATTACATGCGTGCTGTTTTGAGGTGACCCAGTTTCTCCAAGTACTGAGCCCTTGGCGTCCGCCACAACCGCAAGCAATGATACACTTTAGGGCGAGAAACAACCTAGATCTAGACCAACCTCCCATCGACAGAGTGCCTCGCCTAGCAGCGCGGACAAATTAAAAGCTATACATCATGTGCAGTATTTCTCAAACCCAAGGGGTCAAGGTGTTAAGTTTTCTGGCCATAAGTTCGACCAAAGCACGAGAGAAGAAACATTATCTTCCTCGAAGATCACGTGCTCACTTTTTTTTTTTTTTTAAATCTTGCGAGCAAAGTATTGAAAGAAACTTGATAAAACAGCCAGCAAAGGTCAAAAGTTGGCATCGTTTCCATTGAGTCTAGAAGTTTCGGGGTCAGGATCTGGGTGGTGGTGCTGTATATGTAGAGAGCCACCACTCTAGCACTGAAGAAGTAGCTGTTGTCGTCCCAGATTTGAACTAGTATTACCATCATGACCACACGAGCTTCCCATTGGCCCAGCACTGGTTTGAACTACTCCGCTCCGCTACGGGTGAACACCTCGAGCGTGACGGAACAGAGAAAACCCAGGATTATCTTTAGGCGGCAGATGCGGTCAGTCAAGCGTGAAATGTCCCAATGAAGAAACTCAAAATTATGAATCGCTGGAATATATTCACATTAAAATCAAACACGCCAAAGCTGCTATCACCTCTGATCCGTCACGCATCATGCCCATGCACAGAGTGACTCGACTCTTACCAAAGTCCGACGACCCAAAAACTCCACTTCGGTATTCGAAATAATTTATGACGCTACGAACTCAAGGTTCGCCAAAAAATGATACAGAAAGGATGAAAAACTACCGTTTCAAGTGGAATTCATGCCAAGATTAAAACAAAACAAAACAAAACAAAACAAAAGCTAACCAGCGAGAATAACGGAGCTATGAGCTTCATTGTCAATGACGCAAGAGATTGGCGCTAGAAACGTTGCAGATGTCACTTCAGAAAATCTGGCACACATTTCTGGCGCGTTATCTTTCGAGAGATCTTCACGTTCATCAGGAAAAAAAAGTGATAAGTGTAACACTTGAAACGCACCATTGTGACCTTACAGTTCGGCAGTCTTCTACAGCTGTCCATAAAAAAAAGGAAACAAAATTCTTATCAAATTTCAGTTAACACAGGACAACGGAATTAAAGTACAACACACATGATGGAGTGAAATCACTGAATGCTGCAGATGTTCACTGCCCGCTAGAACACAATTGACATTCCTGTTTCACAACGCCTGGTTCCAGCAGAATACCAGAGTCTCCTAGTATAGAACTAGCACTTTTACTCCATCAGCAGAACTGAACAAAGACTGGCAAAGTAGGGCAAAGCGTCCGCCCCAGCTATTTGGCATGGAGGCCTGACCTGCGACAATCTGTATTGGCCCGCGCAAAGATTGAATCAAGTGACACAAAAACACAAACAAAATTACGGCATGGTTTATCTCAGAGATAACGGTTAGAGCTTGCTGGTAGAGACGATGGGATATTCAATCCACCCAAAGTGTTAAAGCTGAAACGCTGTAAAGAAAATGCTGTCTCCGTGAGCTTCTCTGCAAAATATCAAGACAGCTAGGAGACTGTCAGTTAGTCCGCGTTACTTTAGGAATCCTTACTTTTCTGACAAGATCCCCCACTGTCTTGTGTCAGAATATCACTTTGCATTTTGACAGAATGAGGAATTATGTCTTAAAAGACTTTCCCGATGGCACCCCACAAAACAAACAAAAAACAAAACAAAAAAACCTAAGTTTTGAAAGCAATATGCCTTCCATCCAAATAGTTATGAACACCAACCCTTTTGACCGATTCATATCGGGGAAATACGACTTGCTATTGGCCACAAGATGTTACGTCCAGAGTTCAATAGTTTCTAAGGCCAAAGGTTAGAGGTCAGGTGGGACCCTGGCCAGTAAAAGCTCTTGAGGACGCGACGAGGGCTCTCCACACCACATGCAACGTTTGATCCACGGCGCCACGAGACTTCACGTCACGGAAAAGTGTCGCACAACGTCGCGACTGCGGTCTGCCGCCTGGAACAGACAGGAGTGTGTCTGAGGGAGACACAGAGAGAGAGAGAGAGAGAGAGAGAGAGAGAGAGAGACTCTCAAGAGCTAGATCAGCGCTAGGGTAATCAGGGTTGTGTCACACACAGGTTGCCTTACTTGTAAACTGATAGGACCTATCATCATTTGCATCTAAGTACTCAGTCCACCTCA
>JAWDGP010001315.1:0-25000 GCA_033675545.1 Elysia crispata | reverse complement strand
AAACCAAAAATTAAAATGCTTTATAGAATTTGCAATATGACTGACTTGGATAAAAAAAAGCAACTAAACACGTCTACCAATGTCAAGATGAACTTGAATTATTTTCCTCGCTGATGTTTACTTCCACCCAATGTTAACTTGATGCTGCAGCAGATGAAGACACACACAAAATCAATAATTCAATCAACCAATCAGTCAATACAGTACATAAACCACTTCATCGATCTATCAAACTGACATCGACCGTCAAACTCGCTTTGATATTTTTACATCAGGCAATGACAGAAACTGAAAGACAAATTATTACAAAGTGCATTGCGCAATTTTTACATCCTATTATTTCATACAAATATTAGACAATTAACCGAAAATTTAATTGATGCCCGGGATGCAGCCACTGAACCCATGGAGCACACACCTGTCTAACCGTCTCACACCTGACAACACACGGCTCTTAGCACCAGGAAGAAAAATGCGCAACCTGGTGTGACCCAGCGCGGCTCCAACCGGACAAGACCTCAGGCCGGAAGCTATGAATCCGGACTCTACGCGCTCATTACCCGCCAGAACCGCTGGACAATTGTTAAAAACAGTTAAAAACCTGTGCAACTTAACTAACCTTTCTGTTAACTTAATTCTTCAGATCTTTTCTGTTATGCTTTTTTAAGTTCCACTCTAATTACATACTAGTATGTATGCCTAGTTTGTAACTTTCTTTTTTTTTCTCAGTTCTGTTTACGAAAATACTTCTTTAACAAAACTAGCTCTTTATCAAAATTTTTCATTTCAAATCCCCCATTACTTAGAACATTTTTAGCATTGAGATGATAATTTAAAAAATAATATGCTTGAAAAGCAGACATCGCATAAAAGTATTTTTTTAATATTTTCAAGGTTATGGTCAAGACCCCCAAATTTGTAGTTTTTGCATGAAGTTGAAATTAAACAAAAAAAAAATTTTTTAGTTTCCTATTAGAAATTATATCATCCCTGTAAGTTAATTTTCTGTTGAAGAGAGTCTGTGTAGGCAATTATTTTCCCATAGTACAGCTTATTTTAAGTACAGATTGTTGGTTAAAACAAGGTCAACATTTATTGATTTCAAAACTTATACTAGCCATGAAAATATTTCTTTTCTCTGCTTACCTCTTTGTGATGTCTTTGTATATATACTTCAAGTAACTCTCTCCATTAAACATAGTATTTGTAGGCACACTGTCTTGAACTGAAAAAAAAACACACACAACCAAAACAATTACATCTAATGTAAATAAAAATATATCGAAATTTAGGCACTTGATATATTGATTCAAAAAAAATTTCTCATAAAGCGTTCATGGCAGAAATATTAATGAAATCTATGGTTTGAAACCTGCAGAAATTAGATATTATTTAGATATATTAAATGAAGATCTAAAAGAATGGTGACATACAATAAGCATATCTCTGTTTTTCAATTTAAATAATAGTAACAATGTGAACATTGATACATCATCTCAAGGCAGATTTGCAAGATATAACTATCTTTACTGTATTTTTCCAAAAGCAAAGAGTTGAAAGCAAGTTTTGACTCACCATTTTCACAATTGGTGTTAAAGAACCCAAGTTTGCAGTGAGAGACATAAGAGTCAAGTCTGGGTTTGCATCGTCCGTCATTCATGCAAGGCTTGCCAGCACATGGGTGAGAGCATGGTCGCACATTGACTCCAGCAAGATTTTTGCCAATCATGTCCACACTCTTTTGGTTGCTGACAACCTGTGAAACAGCCAGGGTTTACTTGAATAGCGAAAAATGACAATAAGTATAATAGTAAGCTAACAGAAACAAACAAGTAAACGTAACAAAACTTTAATATTCTTTTTTGTACTTTTAATATCAGAGTAATAAATAAAATGTCAAATATAACTTAATATTTTTATCTTCAAAAAACATTATATAAAAAACAAACAACGACAACAACAACTAATAAGCAAAAGAAATTAAAAAAAAAATCCTCCAGTATAAAAAAGTGTTTTGGGAGGTTTAAATGAGAGTGGCTGGTGAATACTTGCCTTCTGAAGGCAGCCATTGAAGGATCTTGAAGCCTGAGCACGCTTAAATGTGTGGTCATAATTAGGATGCCCGCCTAAGTACAGTGAGTCAAGAAGGGTCAGTTGAGTGTAGGAATCTTGCGACTGACCAGAGACTATGGGCTCGTCATCCACCAGCATAGTGCCCAGCAGGCCAGTCCGTGATGCCCTAACAAAATGCCATTTGTTCAAGGTCACAGGCTCTAAGCTCCTGCAATTAAGGAAGGGTAAGGTATGAAGATACAAACAAAACCGTAAAAACTTCAATAAAATAAGCATATAAAAGATGGACATCAGGCAAAATATGTAGCCAGTATTAATTCCGTGGAACCTATCCATGGGTAATAACACAGTTCTAGGACATATGTCGTTGGGCGAAACAGGTGGTTGTTTTTGGCAGTGGATGCTCACTGAGCAATTCAACTAAAAAACACAAATCATTGATTTAGTACTTCGAGTCAGGTATGATAAAATATTCAGTAGAGACTGCACACTGTGTGGGTTAATAACTCTGCCAGCAACCCACCAACTCTGCTGTTGTCACAAGTTAACAACACAATAAGACCCATACACCCCCTTTCCTGCTTCGTTTTCATACCTTCAACAAAGGTGATGTATTCTTTCACTATAATAAAATTATCCCTATTCTTTCCTACTCTATTTCTTTCTCTCATCTCTCTCTCTCTCTCTCTCTCTCTCTCTCTCTCTCTCTCTCTTTCTCTCTCTCTCTCTCGCTCTCTCCAATCTCTCAGATTATTGTAGCCATATGCTCCTCCCTGAAACTAGACATACACTGCTCCAACTTCCCCCTCGATTCCACACCTTGAGTATTGATTTTTTTTTATTGGGACCAAGATCAATCTGGGATCCTCTTAATGTTTGTCCAGCTACAGGCCAAAAAAGCTTGGAAAGGAGAGAATCAAAGGGCATGTAGGCCTAGTTTTTATCCACTAAATTGTTGAAAATTTATGAGACTTGTTAGGAACTACTTGGAGAGGTTTCTTTTACACTTTTTGAAATAAATAATCTGCTCCCCCTTGCATGTAATAAGTAGGTTTTCTGAGGAATAAAGAAAACTGGTCATCATACTAGACGCATGGTATGGGGAATAACTGGGAGTGCAGTATCTAGCTAGCTGGTCCCAACTTACATCTTTCAGAATTGAATTTGTTGGATCTTGTTCAGGATTGATCATTAATGCTTTGAATCCATTAAAAAACAAAAGTGATTGTTTTTGAATGGTTTATGAAAATTTTCCACACATTCCATCAATTACGAGGATGACATGCTCAAAGAGAGCCTTGTAGCTCATTATTTACATATGTAAAACCACACATATCAATACCCATTATATTTAAATAAATATGGAGTTCAATAAGTTAAATACTTGGACAGATTACATGTTAAACCTACATCAATAAATTTTTCTCACCTGAGCTCTGCGGGTCCTGTTCCCAGATCAAATCTGAAGACCAGGTGACCTGCTTCCAGTGCTATGGAGATGAAATCCCCTCGCCTATCACGGGAGTAGCCATTGTAGAGAATAGTACCATCATGGTAAGTGGGCTTAAAGACCAACTCAATCTCTGTGTAAGACAGAACTGACCTTTGCAGACCAGCAAGCTCAAGGTACGAGTGACCAGAGAAGTGTAGGATATGGACAGATGAGTCTGGAAGGTAGCAAACACATATGTGATATTAAAGAATTATATCACAAGTCAAGTTTAGAAAGTTACAGATTTTTGCGGAACTGCAATGTTTACTTATTTCTCGTGCCTTAATCATTCAAACCTGTTTGCTACAGATTAAGATGACATTCACCTTCATAAACAAAGCACAGGGCAATCCATATGAGCTTTCTATATTAATTTGTCAAATTGCTTATGACATGAACTTTGTATGTAACCGTTTCAGCTGTCATCCTTATGCAATTGGTACAGCTGATTGATTGCCTTTAGCTATCTTCTTGTTAAAGAACTAAAGAGACAAGGTGTACCTTGACTTAGCATTAGCACAAAGAAAGGACAGACCTTTGTCTGCTCAAAGATTTATGTGTACTAATGCTTTTCGAGGGTAGTTGGCTTAATGTTTCTTTTTAGATCTAAATCTACAAAAATAAGTCAACTGAACTGACTTAATATTCTTTTTATCTTCATGATTGCTAAAACTGCACAATAAGTGCCTCGCCTCAACTGTTAAAGCCAAATGTTCTGGAGGGTTCAATAAATCCTTACTCACAAGACCAAATAAAATAGTATCAGAGATAACAATTTATCTCATCTGCTTCTGACTGATTTAGTAAACTGTGCATATGGCCTGTAATTAGAACTTTCTAAACCTGCAGTTTACAACCTTATATTTTGACCTATCAGATCACAATCTAGATAATTACAAGTGCAATCTTTATGCCAATGAGTTCTAAGGTTGCACAAAAGAACTAAAGCATTTTCAAAGCTCAAAAGAAAACTGACTTCATTGCATTTAGTTATAATACTGATCGATTGCACATTTCTCAGTTGTTTCAATCTTACTCAATGCTATTACAAAATGAACAAAAAACATGAGATGGTTTGATAGACATTTAGGCATCCCTTACACAAATCATCTAGCAGACGATGAAGTGGAAAAAAAATCAGACACACAAACTCAGGTGTAATAGGCACATAACAAGATCAAAGGGATTTGCTAAATCCTGTAATGTACAATACAAGAACAGAGACGAGGGTATAGACAGAAAAAGAGTTGAGAAGGCAATAAAAAGAAATGCATAAGTTCGATAAAGCCCCTTTAAAAGACTGAAAATGAGAATAGTGTGAAAAAGTTGTTATTTGGAGCCCAAACGGTGGGCTGAGGGTGATGAGAAAAGAGTAAAAAATGTCTAGAATTTTTATTGTATGTAATAAATCCATAGTTTTTTTTTCCTAAATTCTTTATTATGATATTGTCATTTGAATGTTTTGAATCTTTACAAGTAAGGATAAACCAATGCATTTGCAATTTCCAAATCAGGAAATCTTAGCAAACTTAAGCTAGAATTAATATTTTCTACGCTGAGAGAAGAAAGAAATCTATGTTATGAAAACTTTAGACGTCTACTCACTCTTTTCACAGCTGTTGCCATGGTATCCATATGGGCAGAGGCAGATGTGCCTATCTGCAGAGCGTGCTACACACTTCCCATTATTCTTACACTGAATTTGGTCACACACACCATCACTGCACTCCCCTAGAGAAACGATATAAGCCACAGGTCATTGCATATGAGCATGATGAATTTCAATGTAAGAAAAAAGGTATTGAAGGTAATGTCATGGGATGACAAACAATGATTCCACAATATACCAATGTCATCAAGCTAAGGTCAAACATAGACAAAAGCTTATCACACGCTTTTATCCCACCAAGAGGTTCCCAGCATTTGCATCTAAAAGAAGTGACAATTTTCAATTCAATATTTTGCAAAGAATATTATGTGTCAAAATTCACAATTTTGACACTTTGATCGATAGCTCCATAAAATGCCTAAAGGTAGCCAAATGTTCGACCTCCCATGTCAAATTCATATTTAAAACTTTCTGACTGAAACCCTGTGATGTTGAAATATTGAAATTTTAATGATTAAACTCACCAACGTTAATTCCAAACTCGGCTTCCCCAACAGAACCAGTAGGTCGGAAATCAAAGCGATGCCCATTGATGCGCAGCTCTTGAACGCATCCCACAAACTGGTGCTCGGTGCCAACCCTTGCTTTAATGGTATTCATATCAACATAGCCGCCCAAGTACAGGTTCAAACGGAAGGTAATTCTAGTGTAGTCGCCCTGGAAGATAGGTTTACATGATGCTTTAGACGGATGGCTAATTGTTATTTTGTCAAGACCAGTCTAATCTTCAGTCTCGCCAAAATGAGGAATGTATAAAACAGAGGAAAAAGAGATGAGGAAGATCTATAACCAACATCAACCATATTGATGAGGATAATTTAAATAACTTTACAGTTTAATTATGTCGACCATGATTATTCTGATCACGTAGTCATTCGTTCATTGTTCTCAAAAGCAGTTAGGGAACCAGATGGTCCAGTGTGTAGTGTGACGAACTGAGGATACGGAGGTTCTCTGTTCTATCCTGCCTGAGCTACCGGTATCTGATGGTTGCATTGAGTTCCATTTCACCAGCCCTATCATGGGGATAGACTGAGAGCATTTACATCTGTGTAGAATTCTTCTAGAAACTTGGAGGATACCTTGCATGTCTATGACTAGTTAAACAAGCTGACCCTTACATAGAGATCAATAACAAGAAGGAAGACTAATTCCTATGATTAAAAAAAATCTGTAATCTTTTGCTGCAAGATTAAATTTATTAAAATTTAATCAACATGTAGAGTCCCACAAATGTCAAACGGTTAAGACTTGAAGTTAGCGCTCACGGGGAGTGTGAACCCCCGTGTAAGAATCTAGGTTCTCCTAGATACCGACCATCGATTCTATCCGCCAGCCTCGCTGAAGGACAACTATAAGACATGTGTGTGGAGAACAGGCTGAGATGTAGAGATTTCTACGTCAGAGATATCTTTGTGGAGCAAATAAGGCATCTTATCTATTTATTAGCAGATATTTTATTCATCTAAATTTATAATAACTCTAAATATTCAAATTAAAATAGAGAAGAAAGACTGCGCTATAAGTAATAGGTGCAGAATGAACAATTTTCATTAGCAGCCTCTTTTTTTTTAACCACACAAATGGCTTTGTTTTAAAGGTCTTAATTCCTTAGCCGTTTTAAAAGCATAGATAAATAATTGAAAAAAAGAAGAGGCTAAATCGAATTTGGCGTGCTGGACAGATCTCCAGCTAAGCTTAAACCCTGATTTAGGTTCAGTCCTAACAATTGCCCTACAACCAAAACAACAACAACAACAACAACAACAACAAAAGCAACTACAAAGTCTTTTGTTATAGAGTCGTTTAATCAACAAAATATGATCATAATTATTCAAATGGACGCTGTCCACATGGCCTAGAGAACCGTCACGAGATGTTTAAGTTAAAAAACATAACAAAACAAAACATAACTAACTGCACTCAATATCCTCCTTGCATAGGGAGAGTTGGCAGACATACAGTTGTAATTTGCTTGCCGAGTATTGGCACTAACGATCTCTGCTCTAATGACCGTTTCTTGATTGAATAACAGCGCAGTGAGATTGGAGCCTGCAGCTCACCAACGCCTGGATTAGAGGCATCATGAATCCCTGGTAAAGACTGCGACAAAACGCATTAAGATTTTTGAATAACAACGAATGAGTGGGTGCAATGAGAAAATAGAATTAAGGAATGATAGACGAGAAGACCGTGGGTGCCCGTAAAGGTCACAGTGAGCACCTAGATAAATAGACGTTCAGATAAAACATGCAAGAAAGGATATGTTAGTTGTTTGATTTGAATGGACATATCATTCTAAAGATAGAAAGAAAGACAATCTTGTGGATAGATGTCTAGGTAGGTAGGAGACATATAAGTAGAGAAAGTAGAACAAAAAAGATAAATAGCAACATAAAAAGATAGATTAAGTTCACTTTTATTTTATATATACGAGCCATGTGCTTTTTTTTTGATTGCGTGCTTTTCTGCGTTGACTCACTACTGTCATGTCACAGATTTCATTAATAACTGATTTAGACAAGACCAGATCTACACCCAGAAGAACTGGGTAGAGGTCGAAAATAATATCCATTCCCGCGGTCGCAAGGGCGCCACACAAACACTGAATGAACTACAAGACGCAGACAAAAAAACTGTAGACTGCCCTTAACTTACGAAAATTGCGTTTTGGGTTAATGATAAAACCTGCGATTAAAGAGAGGCTTTCTTTAAAAAAAAAACCTAAAAACTCCCATAACACACTATCCCGGAAACAGTAGATATTCCTTTGTAAGGGACAAGGCGTTAACGGATTTTTAATGCAGGTTTTGTGATTAAATTTAAACTGAAAGCACACATTTGAAAAAAGCTATAAAAAGTAGACACAGTGTAGCGGAAATGCCATGACCTGAACGGGGAAGATAGGAAAAATACACCAGGCAGGGTAAATTGAAAAAATGAAATGGGCTGAAATTAAAGGATAAATTTTACAGATTATAATAATGAAAAAAAAATATAACAAGAAGGAAAGACTAAAAGTAAAAAAAAAAATCCAAGAACTAAACAACCTTATCAATTAGAATTACTGATTCATAAGACCAGTTATAGATAGATAGATAAATAAATGGACGGATAAAAAAATAAGTAAACACACAGATAGATAGATAGACAGATAGATAGGTCAATTTATAGATTGTCAGACAGACAAATAGATCATTCAGTATGTACAAAGAGATACGGTTAGTAAGACAAAGAAAGAGAAAAAAAGACAGACAAAAAGCGAGAGAGTCAGAGGGAGAGAAAGATATATATATATATATATATATATATATATATTAAATAGAGAGAGAGATAGACAGAGAGATAGACAGACATACAGAGCGAGACAGAGAGAGAGGGAGAGAGAGAGAGAGAGAGAGAGAGAGAGAGAGAGAGAGATACGGCGAGTTAAGTTAACACTGTGTCAAGGTTAAACTGCGGTAGTATTTAATGGCTCTCTCTGCCAGCTATTATTATCACGACATTAACAGGAAAGTCGTGACTAAATCTATATACGTCACCATTAACGAAATAGACTCCGATCACGATAAACTATTAGAAGTAGACGTATCTTTATTTTTTTGAACATCCGGCGTATTTTTGACTGCTTCTTCAGTTACAGCCGCAGCCACAAGAAGATGACAGGATGGAAGTCCTAAGTCGTGGAGGACCAGCCTGTATTGATCCAAGCCTGGTCGACTTATTAGGCTAACACTGGGAAAATATACCACTGACAAAAGCTATACATTAATTTCACACTTTGAGGCAACTTAGCCTGGTCAACTTATTAGGCTAACACTGGGAAAATATACCACTGACAAAAGCTATACATTAATTTCACACTTTAAGGCAGCTTATGCCCTGCTATACAAGCAAGCAACAAAAGAAACTGACAGTGGCAATCTGTCATAGAGCAGGTTCGTGCCATACTTGTTCAGCCGGGTTCATTTTCATTTTGGACACGACTTGTCAATTGGTAGTGGATGGATTAATGAGCAATTATAATTATATCTTGCTTTGAAGCCATTTTTCACCAGAGACTACTGCTGACTGCCTTTCACAGCCTCCCCATGTTTCTTTCTCATCTACATAAACTATATCCCGATCGATTTCTTTTTTTTTTTTTTAAATTTAACAGTGTCTTGTTTCTCATCGAGGAAAATGAAGCTATTTTCAAACAGACACCACAGGTCTCTTATTGAGACAAGGAAGATTATTTTCAGAACATACTGTGGGTATCAATGGTAATACACTTACCCTCACAGAGCAGTTTAAAAAATGCAATGCATTGAGCATGTTCACAAAATATTCACGCCACCTATCTATGGGAAATATCTTAATATTGAAGAGTGGAAAACGAGGACATAAATATCCTAAATTAAAAAAAACAACAAAAACAATGTTGATTCAACTCATAGTATAAGTGGACTTTTGGAAACTCACACAATATATACCAAGAGCGACATTTTGGGACTGGCTGAATAATGTATATTTCATTATTAAAAGATGAAGGCAATTTTTGTACATAACTATAAAAATAATGAGAAAACTCAACGAACACTTTAAAATAAGGGATGTTATTGTTTATCTTATATGTTTTCCAACCAAAAATATCTGTGAAGAGGACAAAAAGTATATAGGAAAAACAACAGAAATCACGCATACAATTCCTGAAAAATGGGCACCGTAATTCCTAGTTAAAGTTTACTTTTGATGGTCGGATACATTAATTTTGCTTTGCTGGTTAAGCCATCACATCCATTTCTTAATGGCTAATAACTCAGAGTCATAGAGTCATTTTTTTAGTTTCAATATTCATGATAGCTCTAGCTACCAAATTGCTGGTTATAATGTGCCTAATCTGTATCACATCATTGTTGTTTCCACCTGCTAGCAATATGATACAAGCTTATAGGATAATGAAGCACTGCTTAAAGAGATTGTTCATTTCCATCATTCTTTTGCTAGTCATCATCAAAACCTTTCGTTCCTACTGGAACATAGGTCACTAATAGACACTCTCCATCACCCTCTGTCCTGAGCAGTCTTCTCTAGTTGTCCCCAAGAAAATCCAGGATGCCCTATGACTGCCTCCAGATCCCTTCTCCAAGACCTCCCTCTTTTTCTTTTGCCCTGCGGGTTCCGTTTCAAAACATACCTTGAGATGCTCGAGTGGAGCTTTCTCAATATGTGCCCGATCAATATGCCTTTTCTTTTCATCAAGTCTTCCCCAACTGGACGTTGTCCACTCCTCTTCTAGAGTGCGTCGTTCATGACCCTGTCCATCCATTTTATACCAAGGATTTTACGTAAGCATCTATTAATGAAATTTTGTAGCTTCTGAGTTGTCTTCGTTGCTCGCCATGTTTCTGATCCGTACAATAAGACTGACTTAACATTGGAGTTAAAAAACTTCAGTTTTTCTTTTGGTTTCCAAATGTTTCACAACATCCTAAATGGCCTTCTGTATTCTTGTCTTTCGCTAGTGATTTCCAGAAGTGACAGCAAACTTCCAGGAAAGTATATAATAAATAAAACAAGGATTAAGCACATCTTTAGTCTTACCTGTGAGACTCCCTCAACTTGATGACCACCATTAACTCTCAGCGTGGCCCTGTTGTCAACTCGTGTAAGAACCACTGTATTCCACTCAGCAAGCTGTACGCGGTTGAGGCTGCGAAGCTCAGCAATCCCTGTTCCACAGTCAAATCTGTTGCAGAGGATGATAAGAAAAAAAAAGGCTTAATGTTAAATAAATCTCTTTATCCCATATAAAGCAAAATGTGACTTTTTTTAATTCCTTAAAGAAACATTGAACAAAAAATTTATAAATCTAATATTTGCTCATTTTGCAATATATACACAAAAAAAAAGTCCACTTTAAAGAAAAATGATTAATTTTAAGAATATTCAACAAGTAAGAAAACAATTTATAATGTAACTATGGATTTGATATTAGTACTAACAAGCTACAAAACGATTAGGATTTTGATGCAAAGCAGTGCAGTGCCCATTTTACTGTGCTATTCTAGAGAATCAAAGCATTGAGGCTGGGAATTGATCTGAGCAAGCCGTGATAAAAGCCTGTGATTAAGGCCTTGTATGAAAATATTCATGATTTTAGAGATTATTCTACAGCAGTTTTTAAAGTACATGAGCTAGCAAATAACATAACTTCATGTTATCTTTCCCAACAATGCCTGATCTTTTTACATGCAGATGCAGCAATAAGAAAAAAAATTAAGCTCACTGAAGACGTACGAACCATTACTCTTTTTTATAGCTTTTTATACACAGTTTCCCAAACTAAAAACTCATTTCCATTGAACAGACACAGGAGTCTTGGACTCTATTTTGATGGTATCTCCCTTGCCCTTGAGATAAAACTCCTTTCGACAGATTAAACACAGGAGCTGTAGACTCAATTCTGATAAAATCACTTACACCTCTAAACCATTGACAGCAGGATAGATGAGGAAGTCCTAGACTATATTTTGATATAATAAACCTTAACCCAAAACTCATTACTATAGGATAGACACTGGAGTTTAGACTCTTTTTTAATGTAATCAGCTCATTATTAGTACACTATAAGGCACACACTGGAATCAATGACACTTTTTTGATTTAATCAGCACAGCTCGAAACTCATTACTAATATACCATAAGACACACACTGGAATCAAAGACATGATTTAGATGTAATCAGCTCAGCTCAAAACAACAAAACCATCATTCAAGGCAACAGAGAAAAAGTCTGTCCGAGCATTGGAAAACCCTTCACTGAAGAGTAGCAAGCCATCAGGTAATCCTGGCTTGAACTCTAGACTAACGCGCAATTCCTTGTGGGCATCCTGAAGCACAGGCAGGGCCAAGTAGCCTGTGCCCTTGAATTTAGGATATCTCACTTCAACATCTGCAAAAATAGAAGAGAATATTTGTAATGGTGAATGATGGTGTCAGGTACTACCTCTGATTTCTAAGAAAATTAACAAAGGACAAATTGGAAAACAAATTTTATTAAAAAGGTAACTTTAAAAAGACATGATATGCAATTAAATGATTTTTTTTTATTATGACACCAAGATTTTGATGCAAAAATTAACAAGCTTACAATCAATGAAATATGAGATTGAATTTTTATTTTGTTTACATAAAGGCATTCTACATTTGAGAATGGGAATTAGAAAGCATGTTGCAACAAAGGATTAAATGGAGAAAATTTAAACAAATAAGCAAAAGAACTTGCTTGTTGTGCTACAGCTGAACAATGAATATTAAAAGAGAATTTCGAGTAATCGTGTTTTCCTCTCTAATATGCTGAATAGTTTTTTTTTTAATTTAACAAAGAAGCTGTAGCTCTGGAAAATTATTCATCCAGAATTTGAAATTTTGTCAAAAACACGGCTCTAAACAATTTAAATTTACTGCCTAGCTTAAGTTCCTTGAGCAGTATGGCATATCAATTCAATACAAAGTTTAAGCTACTAACCTCGTTCACACATCTTCCCATAATGTCCCAAGGGACAGAGACATATGGCCTTGCCCTTCACAACAGCACACGAGCCGTTGTTTTTGCACATGAAACCCTTGCACGTTGGGACCTCCACCTCTTGAAGCTCACCAGTAAAAGGTTTGGGAGAATCTACAACTTTTTCGGGCTCAAAGTCCCCTCCCTCTGTAATGTCTAGGGCGTTTATGCTGATCTCCACTTCATCATTTTCTGTTTCACCCTCAGGGATGTTGTAAGTTCCCCGAGAATCCACAATGCTGCTCTGTGGGTAAAAAAAAAAATTGAGGTTGAAAAAGTCATATCTCATTCATCACTTCGTGGCATAATATAGGCTCAACACATTGAGAGCTCTGTTCAACCCTCAGGGATATTGTAAATTTTCTAAGAATCCACAATGCTGCTCTGAGGGTAAAAAGTGAGGTTGAAAAAGTCATATCTCATCATCACTTTATGGCATAATAATGGCTTAACACATTTAGAGCTCTGTCCATTACAAAGAAACTCGAAGCAATGTGGACTATGGATGTTTTCAATACAGTTCTATCGCACAGAGCTGCTGCTTAGATTTCTCTTTGAGAATCCTGCTGGCTTTAGTCTGTTACCGACATTGCTGTCTGTGCTGCATATATATCACCGGCCCAAAGCAGCCAATCACTGTATCTGATAAGTAAGCTTCAACATTTCATGGCGAACACTTTATTATTTTAGGTATAACGTAGATTATTGAGTGAAAGTAAAATGCAACTTTCAGGAGTTTTAGAAGAAATCCTCCAAATTCGGGTTCTTCTTCAAGATTTGTTAAATCACCAATCATACTTATCTCAAGCTGCTTGAAAACAATTGCGATAAGTAATCCACATCTACTGCCCCAGACATGAACACTACAAAGATTATCAAACCTCCGTGGCCATATCAAGCAGTCATTTGTACTGATTTCTTGGACTGTAGAAGACAAATACAAATCTCTCGCCCACTCACGCACATCATGCATAGAAAGATTTTGATATTAAATAGTTGTTCCTCTTATATCTTTGTATACTTAAGATAATGTTATGCTTAAGAATATCACTCTAAAAATTAATATGCTTAGTGTTTTCCACTCTTTTATCTGCCTATCATCGAAAGTTAAATGCATTATCTTTTTGGCTTTGCCCATCAACTGACCTCTGGCAGGCTATATCCTCCGGACTGACCGCGCCTGCTGTCCAGCACTAGCGCACTATCACTGCTGCGCCTGTTGTCTGCCTCCAGTGGTGGCAAGCCACGGGTCAGGTCTATACTCTTTAAATGGACAACCTCATTGTAACTGACCATCACCTCGCCATCGTTGTTGTACCTGTTAGAACATTGCCATACAGATATGACTTGAGAATTACTCAAGACCTGCAAAGAGTTTTCTATTATTTGGCAGCTGGGACTGCCTATTGCATAGTCTCAATACTCACTCTGTCAATGAAAGGATAAATTATCACCTACAAACATTTACTTCCCTTAACCTGTAAAAGAATTAAAGAAATGTATTCAGTAAAATTTAAGGTAACAACAGCACTGCAATTTGTAATTGGAGACCATCTATAAATCAACTCACTCAAACCTGTTATAAGAAATTTTTGAGTCTTGGGATTTACAGGGATTTTCCCACTGAAAAAATCTCTTCATTATTCGATTACCTGGTCTTAGAGTCGGATCTGGAATCCACTTCTGTATAAGATGGAGAATCTTTGTTCACGTCAGCCTTTTCATAATCTGTTTCTCTCTTTTCTTCTGGGTGCCAAATTTCTGTAAAGTAAAGCACCCACAAAAAAAGCAACAAAATAAATATAATGTTCCAAAGACCTTACTTCTAATGTTGGATTTAGGGTTGCGAGAGCAGTGGCTTGGTGTTTATTGTCCACTATTCATACCCAGCATAACAAAGCATACTATAAAAGGCTCGGAAAAAAGATAACCCCCTCCCCCCCAATCCCCTTTTTTTCTCCCACTTCCACTTCTTAATGTTTTTACTTTTTCTACACATTTAAATGAAATTCAAAAGCATATAACCTACAATTTCAAATAAAAATGTTCAAAACATGGAATCTGTTTTTTTTTTTCTTTTAAAGAAAATGATTGTGTGTGAAACACTTAAGTCTAGGAGTCCAGCAAAAGAACTTAAGAATCGCATGTTTAGAGAGGATTGTTTAGGGCATGCTAACTATATAATTTTAGAGCAAAGGAAACTTAAACTGTCCATCACATCTTATCTCTAACATATTCGTCATTTTGCTTTGTTTAATTGTGCATGTGCGTGATGTGTTCGAATGTTAAAGTATACTGGAGGAGATAATGTTTACACTTGGAAGAAAACCATGCAATCGTTCCTAAATATGATAATGAGAGAGAGAGGAAAGAGAAAGAGAGAGAGAGAGAGAGACAGAGAGAGACAATGTTTACACTTGAAAGAAAACCATGCAATCGTTCCTAAATATGATAAGTAAATAAGTGTAACTGAGAATGAGAGAGAGAGAGAGAGAGGGAGAGAGGGGGAGAGATAAAGAGAGAGAGATAGATAGATAGATAGATAGATAGATAGATAGATAGATAGATAGATAGATAGATAGATAGAGAGATAGATAGATAGAGAGAGAGAGAGAACACATAAAGCATGAGAAAAGATAAACCATTAGTTTTATTGGGTTTTTTTTTCAATCATGGTTCCTCAAAAATAATGTTGTAACAGATCAAGCTCTGCAGTCTAATTGCAATGTATCCCCTTCTCAGTGAAGATATAGAAGTTGCGAATCGGAGATGGGCGTGAGTGTCTCTGGGGGGATCCAGCCACATGCGCGCTGTGGACGCCGCGGGTAGATTAAACCAGTGTGAAGCTCTCTCGACTGATTATATAATGCATGAATCAAATTAAACCTATCCTAGCCGAGCCAAAACACTCTTTTTCATGAAATCTGCGATCAATCACAAGATGTTGCGTTCAGACGCTGTGTGCATAATTTGTTTGCACTTCTACTGTTTTGACTCTTGAATCTTCGCACGGAGACAATTGTGGGTTGGGTTTTGAAAGGGGGTGAAGCCGATAATTTTCTCTCGAAACAACCCCATCCCCCCAGCCCCCACTCCCCCCCAAAAAAGGATCCCCTAAAAACATGGAGTTACTAAAATTGAGGCTGAAGAAGAAGAGGAAGAAGAAGAAGAAGAAGAAGAAGAAGAAGAAGAAGGAGAAGAAGAAGAAGAAGAAGAAGAAGAAGAAGAAGAAGAAGAAGAAGAAGAAGAAGAAGAAGAAGAAGAAGAAGAAGAAGAAGAAGAAGAAGAAGAAGAAGAAGAAGAAGAAGAAGAAGAAGAAGAAGAAGGAGAAGGAGAAGGAGGAGGAGAAGAAGAAGAAGAAGAAGAAGAAGAAGAAGAAGAAGAAGAAGAAGAAGAAGAAGAAGAAGAAGAAGAAGAAGAAGAAGAAGAAGAAGAAGAAGAAGAAGAAGAAGAAGAAGAAGAGAGATTGAGCAAGCGCTCCGCAAATTAGTTGCTGTAGTCTGCCGGAGCCAAGGGCGGTAAGTTATTCATGACTTGTGCTTGTCGGGTGTGATGTTCCCTGGTCGAGAGAGACACCCTCTCGCGTCTGCTGCCTGCTCTACAGCCATGGCGCCGAATAATCTCTATTTTCTAACTTTACAAATGTGAAGAGGACACAACAACAACAATAATAACAATAACAAGTAACGACGTCAGCTTTCCTTAGGATCTACGTAGGCAGCTAGCACACCACATGACAGATGTATGCGAATAATGCCGGATATACATGAATAGCATCTAATCATAACGCCAGACGTGTCTAATTAGGAGCGGAAAGCACTGACACAATGGTTTTTTTACTAAAAGATTTCATTTTTACACCTCTTCACAAATGAGAGAGTGCCTTTTTTTTTGCCTTGAATGAACTTGATGCACTGATCTGCCTCAAGACGTAATTTCACCAATCCCAATTTTTTTTTGTTTAATTGGGTATGGTCGTTTCCACTATTCTTCAACGAAGGACAGACATTTGAAAAATGACTAGACCCGTCAGTTGGAATGTTTCCTACCCCTAAGAGTTGGTGTGCCAAAGACTGTTACTGCATGGGCAGTGCCTTTTCATTTTTAGAGGAAAAAATATGCTTGTATCAATCTGATTAGCGATAACTGCAGTTATAGCACATTGGAAAAACTAAAACAACTGAGACCTTAACCTGTGAAAACATCCATTTGGAAAAAAAATGCAAGTACCCTGAATCTACAAACAGATTTACAATAATATCTCGTGTATATGCGTTATCACCTTAGTCTGAAATCAAGGTGGGATCCAGTATATATTACATTTTTTATTGCGTACTTATGAAATCAGCTAATTTCCTGACATGCTGTTCCGTCCTTTGTTTTTATGTTTCATTATCTGGGTTCTCTCACATAACATAGCTTTCTGTAAACTTCTATATTTTTCAATGTTCCACAATCTAAAAATTTACTAAAACGAACCAAAAAGAAAAAAAAAGGGGGAAACGAATACAAATAACATTTCATAAGTATAATACGGAGAAATTCTTTAAAGAGTTCGCATGCCGAAACATAAATGATGTTCCATTAGCCATATGGAAAACTTCGCGTTGACATAGGGTTATAGATCATACTCTTCTCCTCAGTAACCGTAATAAATAAGAAAAGTGGCCAGAAATATCATTTTGGATCTTACCTGTACAAGTCATGCCATCAGGGTTCATGTTAAAGCCTGGTCTACACTGACAGAAGAAGCCTCTACTCTTTATGTCCACGCAGATCTGTTGACATGGGTTCTTCACCGCCGTCGCGCATGTTTCTGAGAGATAGAGAGTGAGAGTACAGGACGTAAGAGAAAGCTGCAAGAGAAAACCGAGTCTGTTCCGAACGGAGCGAAAACGCCGCAAAATTTCCTAATTTGTCTTAATTAATCTTTGGATAGGAAGAAAAGGATAAAATAATGACGCAGCTGTTTAAATACAGAGCTTTATGATACCTCATTGCTTATTTGTAGCTGGTGAAATATCTCAAGCTGTAGTAATGCATGACTGCTTTGGTTTTAAACATTTTAAGTTTCCTAGATTTCAATAGCCTTTTAAGGCTTTACGCAGACATAATAGAGAAAGGCACATGCCTATCATCTAGCACAACATAAGAATCATTCATTTAGAAACGCAAAAGATATATGAAAAGCTCTGCCCTACTCCAGCCCCCCCCCCCCCCCAAAATAAAAAAAAAAATCCTTCACAGAGAAAAGCAACACATATAATCTGTGATAGCCGCTGCTTAGTTCGATATCAAAACCGTCATTACAGAAACGCAACGAACCCCTGTCTAGCTGTATAATAGCAAGCATCCATAGGGAAAGGCAACACATATTGTGACCTCTGCCTACCTCGATTTAACAATCATCCATAGACTACGGCAATACGTCATATAGCGTCAGTTTAGCGCGATCCAATAATCATCCCAGTAGGAAAGCAATAACATTTATACGATAGGCCGTGCCTAACCCAATCTAACAATTACATAGAGAAAGGCCATACATGTACGCCGTAGTCCTAAAAAAGCTGTTCCTAACTGGATCTAACTAACACCCATAGAGAAAGGCAATACATTGATGTATGAGATAGCCCCTGAATGGCTCGATCTAAAAAAAAAAACAGCTCTAAGCACTGCATATAAATATTCAACGGCAGATCAGGAAATCATTATGCTTCCTTGATACTCTTCTATCTGTTAGGTTTAAGCGAATGCATCACGCAACTTCGATCCCATGAATTGAAAATAAAATCGCGACAAACAAAAATAATAGCAAAGTTAACTTGCGGCGCTGAATTTTTTCTTGAGAACAATCAGTCGGTGATACATAAACACTATAAAGCGTCTCAAGCAAAAACACTATTGCAGATTAAAATCGATATTCCAGTCTAGAGTGGTTTGATCGATGAAGTGGACATTAGCAAGTGGTTCCTATTGAATAATAACTTGCAAAAAAAAATTGCTGTATATTTCAACCTCAGATTGTAGACCATCTCGATAGAAGAGTTTCTTTTTTATGGGATACACAGTTTTATATTCTCTCTGTCTCTGTCTGTCTGATTGTCTGTCTGTCTGTCTCTGTGTCTGTCTCTCTCTCTCTATTTATATATATATATATATATATATATATATATATATATATATATATATATATATATATATATATAAATGAAGACCTATTAGAACAGTGCCAACAAGAGACAATGGAGACAATCATTATCCGGAGGAGGTGGAGGTGGATAGGTCACGTACTCGGCAAGGAACAAGATGCCATCCCTCGAGTAGCCGTTCAAAGGAGGCCAGAGGGACACAGGAAACGCGGGCGACCGAAAACCACCTGGAGAAGGAGAGTGGAGGCAGAGGCAGCACCCATGGGACAGTCATGGGGCACCTTGAGGATGCTGGCTCAGGACCGTGAGCAATGGAAGGAGTTTGTTGGTGCCCTTAAATGCCCACGGCAAAAAGGGCAGTAAGTAAGTAAGTAATATATATATATATATATATATATATATATATATATATAATACATATATAAACATTTGAAACATAGAACAAAGTATGTATATCTGGACGACGCCAGCTGCGGCTAAGAAATCAATGCCATTTTTTAAGGCTACGACGTACATTCCGTTTTTCTTCGCAACCTCATTCTTTTCTCTCAAAAGTAATTCCTCGGAGTAACGCGTCGGGTGAAGAAATTGAAAGGCAGTAAGGGTCTTTTTCGACTACTTTAGACACAGCGAGAGGCTCAGACGGTCGCGTACTCTTAACATCGGTGATCGTGAGCACTTGGCTAAACAAACAGTCCTGATGAACAAGACGGGTTATCTCCTACATCTTCCCGAACGGATCCCCACCCCCCTCTCGTAACACAAGAGACCCATTATACTGAAATATGTCTCGACGGTTTCAAATCTTAGAACAAATTCGGCCGACTCCCCAAGCTCACAAGGAAATGATGGAGAAGATTAACCCTTTGAGGAGAAAAAATTTGCAATTATTTTTTTTCTTTCTCTTTCACAGACAAAATTGGGGGCTGAATATATCCACATTGGAACAGTTAATTATGGTATGGTGAGCACGATATGAAAAAAAAACCACACACAGACACACACACACACACATAAGTATAGAGATTATCTCTCTCTCTATCTCTCACTCTCTGTATTTTTTCTTCACTTCAAAAGATAGCACGTCCGTCCACACATTACCATTCTGAACCAGACAGTTTTAATTCTCTCTAAACATCTTTTTTTTTTTGGCTTCATAGTGATATAAGGAAATATCTCTCTGTATCAAAATTCGATAATTTCTAACAAAGTGTGTATGAACCACCGTAAAATGCGTATACCTTTACTCAAGTGCTATAGAGTGCCCTTTTTTCTTTGTTAGGGCACAAAATCAGATGTAGAAGACGCAAGCTGTTTCAAAAAAAAAAAAAAAAAAAAAAAGACGTCACTGAACAGAACAACAGGGACTCAAGATAAACAAAACAAAACAAAAAGCGCAGCATTATGTAAAGACAGCCATTTCTTTATGACCAGGCGAGTGAAAGGAAAGTTATTATCTTAGCATAAGGCATTGAAAACGTCCCGTCGTTCTTTCTACGACCGTAGCAAAGCTCTCATCCACCCCTCTCCTTCACTTTAAGCTTTTTTTTTTATTATTAATTAATGTTCATGAACGTTGGCAAAAAACCTAGTTTCATATTTCCTTTGTGCCTGTCTAATAACTATAGAATATCATCCTTTTATTCAAACAATTGAAAACTATTCCTCGTCATTTCAACGAGAAGGACTAATTCAGATGTTGGCTCAGGAAAACAATCGATCTTTACATTGCAAAACCCGTACGGGCCCGGGAATAAATGGGATCGAGGCGAGTCTTGCCAGATTGTATTGAAGAAATGCATCTCATGACCGCACATATTGACCTCTTACCGCGCGCTAGAGCTATACATATTACACGTACCGCTATTGTTGTTCTTGTCTCCTAATGCTTTTTCGTAGGACGTAGTGGATTTTCCTCATCCGAGCAACGCACCCCCCCCTTCCATTAGGGGCACGGCTTGGATGAGCTCTCAGTTCTCTCCTTTTAATCGACAGGTTTTTAAAACTCCTAGCCGCAATTACGATGCCTGATTATATCTTTAATATCATAACTGTAATGTGAAGAGAAAGGGGTAAAAAGATCATATGCATGTCATAGTGCTGCATTATAATTCAACCACTAGTCTTGACCAATGTCTATAGCTAAAGATTCCTCGAAAGTAAAGCAGTTAAAAAAAAATGCATTCAATACTATGAAATACGTTAAAGCATAAACACATCTATCGCTAAAGATTCCTCAAAAGTAAATCAAAGTTTAAAAAATGCATTCAATACTATGAAATACGTTAAAGCATAAACATATCGATAGATCAATAGGAAAATGTCTTTGTTTCTTAATGCCTTATCTACTGCCTCGGCGTAAATCACGTAAATCGTAAAAAAAGGCATAGATTATAGGGTGAAATAAGTAGGGGAAAAAAACCCCAGATCGCCTCTACTCGTTACAGTATGGTGGTGATTAGTGCGATAACGACGGTTTTCCCAAACCTCGAGCCTGCTCTTGACTGGTAACAAACCATCGGATACGTGACGCTAGTCCTGGTCTTAAGAATTGTACTGTCATCTGCTGCATCATCGATCCAGACATCATTAACCGGACCAGAGAGGATAGATATACCAGGCATTCAAAAAACAGCCCCACCGAAATGGGGACACCGCCAGTTATCGGGTGCTAAACGACCAGTCTATAGCCGTAAGAATGTGTTCTACTGTTTGTTTTTTTACATCGCCTAAGTCTTGGAGAGACAAATGTAGAAGACGTTTTTGCCCTGTCACGTATAGAGCAGGTTAAGTGGGGTCCGAGGCCATTAGAAGATGGTCCAGCCGGGGAGAAAGCGCGGAACATTATTTTTATGAAATATTCGAAGCTTTATCCAAAGAGGTCAACAGTACTGGCGCCCCGTAGACAGCAAATCGTATGCCGACCTTCGGGGAATCAGCCTGAGTTCAGAATGACGCTTTGAAAAAGTTAAGGCGGCTTGGAACTTGTTACAGCACTTGACAGGAGAAGATCTGACAAGCTGGGAAATGACTGAGAGAGAACGGGCCATTATCCAATAATCGATCTGCCAAAGCCAAAACACAGCGACGAGAGCGAGTCGTCGCCTAGGTATCAGTGGCGCTTTGCGTGTACTGTCTTGAGGGTAGATTTATCCTGGTTTCGAGTAGCTCCAATTAGGCGGACTAAGTTATTTTACTGTGAACTTATTCGGAACGCGCCTTTTTAGTGTACTATTCACACCTGTATGATTTAAAAAAAAGATTCCATAAAGAAAACGTTCCGAATATGACTTTGTATCCGATTTTCCCAAACTTAAAAGCAAATTTATTTTTTAGTTATCTATAGACATCTCACAATTCTAAAAACTTTCCTTTTAAAAAAAAAAAAATACCGAAAAAGCAAAATACATTAAATTTTAATTTCAACTATTACTAGACAAGCAAAAAGCAGAATATGTTTCAATACTATAAAATAGCATACAAGTTCTGGTATTTGCGATGCACTGAACATTAAGATGTACCCCTCCAGGTTTCTGGATACAATGGGAAGTAAGAAGCAAGGCGTAGAGAACTTTTCGCCTGGGGGTTTCTATGATTATACCTTTTTTGGGAATTTCTTTTTTTACCGGTGCAACAGGCAGCGCTTACATTCCATTAACCTTACATTGCACAATGCTGACTTATCCTTTGTAGCTACGCACAGTATATGTATTTGCATTGGGGGAAACAAGATTTTTTCTTCAAGTGCTGAAACATAATTATTCAACAAACTATATTTTAACAAGGCAATTTCCCTTCGCACGTCGGTATAATGACAAAAAAGTAAAGCACTAAAGCGCATCGATAACCTGACAGTTTTTTTAGATTTAATGACTAAAACTAGCGTATAAAAAGCGAGACATGATTATTCTTAGAGACCCAAATACTTTCTCCAAGCTTTGTACACACTTCCACGCACGTTTCCGTTAGCCTGCGTTAAAATATGCTACTGCTCTTTACATGAGCGGAAGAAGATGCGATGTTGCAATGTTTGGTGCTACTAAAAAACGCTAAAAAACCAAAATAGAAAAAAAAATTATTTTGAGCTGGTTGTGTTGCACTAAGCGATTTGAAGAGTGTAATTTCAGATAAACTCAGAGGCATTAAATAGATTTGAAACGGAAAGGATAATGTTTTTTACACACAGCACGACCGGATATAATGTACAAATAATTACACATTATTCGGAGAACATTAGAAATTTGTTTTCCGACGAAAGCGTAGATTCGCTTCGAGATAAATGAGTGACTGACACTCGCGGCCGATGGCTATCGCAGCGGAAAGATTCACGTGTTCCTAGAAATTCTAAACTTACGGTTCGTGAAATGAATGGCACAAACTTGGACTTTGGACATGATAGACAGATAGATGTTATGTATATAGAAAAACAGAAATGTCGAAGTAACAGACAACTCAGTAAATCGATAGGGAGGGAATAGAAAGGGAGAGAGATATGAAAGAAAGAAAGAAAGAAAGAAAGAAAGAAAGAGGTTATAGGTATTTCTCAGCCTAGACTCAAGACAGATTTTTACCCTACAAGCCTTTAACCGAGCGCAAATTCAACTCGTATTTTAGAACATCACGATACAGTTGTCTGTTTGGCGCTGATTACGAGCATTTCATAATTTATATATTATGCACTGCCTAAAGCCGGGAACCCATTTACAAACAGGAGAGCTAAAGGAAAGTGCAAATGAAAGATTTCCCAAGGCCATTAAAACATGAACTGTACTTGCACCTAATCGTTTCACAAATTAATGTTCTATTTTTTTATTTTAGGATCAGCAATGCAGAGAGAACCAGTAGTATACAGAGTGGGGTTCTGGACCACCTTGCACGTAAAACATACCTGGCCTACATACACTCGAACCCCAATTGTCCATGTACGCCAAACACGTATGGCCTACCACCTCGGGAGGCAATTCTTCATGTACGCCAAACACGCCTGGCCTACATACACAATTGTTGCAAGTGTGTATGTACATGAAACTACGCCCGGCCTACATACACAATTGCCCCAATTATTTATGTACGTGCCCGGCCTACAGCCACAATTGCCAACTACTTATGTTCGTGAACCGCGCCAAGTACTTATGTACTCCCTAGATCCCGATTGATTAACCAGGAAGGGCCCGCCCCACCTTCTGGCGGGCCCCCAAATCCTGCAGTCAGATAAGTTTCTTGCCAGATGGAAAGCCATTTAGATAGACGCTGTGCTTTAGGTATACCAGAGAGATGAAGGGTCACAATGACTGCTCCTGGCTTAAGAGCGGGGAAACAGAAGTCTGCGAAAAGAGCCGCCTGTGGGAGCATCGCAAAATCCCCACCTGGCTAAAATCCGCAAGGGCTGCCAAAAAGTCCCTGTGCCTTGTAGGTCATGTGGGAAGGGGGGTTCAGAGTGACATCCCTCTATGTGTAGGGCGTGTGGGCGGGAAAAAGTCCGTCTGCGGCAAAAAGCGTTGGAGCGGAAAGCTCCGAATAGTCTTTGATTCGGTTCTAGAACAGCTTATTGCTGAACGAACGCCCATTTAAAGACTTTTGCGTTGCCTAGGGTATACCCACCCAACTCTGTAGCTATGGATAAATACATAGAGCAACTTCTGGCAGAGATGCCCGATTCGGCTCTCCACGATGATGGTCAGAAACATCCTGGACGAGCCCATTCCCGAGGCTGAGAAAAAGCGTTTGTTGAGACCTCTAAAGCCCCGGAAATATCGGCCCAGTCCTCCGCCGCGCAAGGTAAAAAGGGAGAGGAAAAGGAAGGCCACTGAGAAGGAATTGACCCCTATACCTCGACACAAGGTTCTGGAGGTCTGGAAAGACTATCAAGATTAGCTCACTGGGCCTGTTTGAAGAGAACGAGCCGGAAGAACTCTGCCTTCAGGCAGACACCATGGGCGCTCGGAAATTTCTTACACGGGTGGCAGATGGATGTGCCCCAGGGGCATCCTCAAGGTGCTGACCCCAGGGTTTTCCTCGAGAGTATAGAACCCAGATCTGCAAGAAGCTGGAGGAGGAGCTCGAAG
>JAWDGP010001311.1:630000-695827 GCA_033675545.1 Elysia crispata | reverse complement strand
CTATTGAAAGGTTTGAAATTGGATAAACTTTGGACCTCGATATTTTTGCAATTAGCTTAGTTCATGTTCTCGGTCTACCTGGATCTATACCGGGATTGAATAATTGTTGAAAAAATAAGAGAGTGACCACCACCCTTTATGATTTAGGGGTGGCGGACCATTCAAGAGCCCAAAGAGGCTATGGAAATCACTCTAGAAGATTTTATAGACAATAAAGAGTTTGAGACAAATGGAATTTTTAATAACTGTTATAATATAGAAAAAGAACTCCCCAGTGTAGTTGGGATGATATTCGAGTAACTCTGAATAGAACGACTGGACCAGCCGGGCCAGAGGAGGATAGTTTTTACCAAGTTTATAGACTTGAGGATCCTACACGCTGGTTCCTTATAACAACTTTTAATAAACCTGACGCTGACTTACTAAACAATACAACAAAAACAGTCAACAATCAACCATTCTCTCTGCGCTTTAAAAGAAGAGAAGAAGAAAACTTAAATATAAGAATATTATGGGCTCCACCCAAACTAAAATTAGGAGCCATACATTGTAAAGGTAAATTTTAGAGACAGTAAAACTGTTAAAATACTTAAATAAATGTTGTGGTTTGTTGTAGTAAGAAATCGTTGCTGGTGTAATATTACTGAACACTGGCCCTACAAATGTTCGAAAAGAGGGGGAGAGAAGGACAAAGTAGAAAGTGTGCTGGAAAGACGAGAAGTGCAGAACACAGCTCACCCGAGCAGTTATGTGAGCTCGCTCTCAGGCGGAGAGAGTATAAGAGGAGACGAGGTATAACTGAAAAGCTCACAATACAAAGACGGCATGAAAGATTAACCAAAGAAAGTTGAAAAGAAGGAAAAAGATGGAAGAGAAATAGAGGAAAGCATAAAAAAACACTGTATTCGCCTCGACCGTAGGAAAGAAAGAAGACTAAGAAATTGGAAATTCTAACACAGAAGGTCCTGACCGACAAAATCAAAACAACTTTTAATGAAGAGGACACAGACGAGGAGGATAGAACGGAGACTTTCCAAACACCCAACGCTAGAGTCGTTAGTGACACAAAATAAAAAAAACAAAGAGAAAAGCACACTTAGAAAAGGATTCACTGGAACAACGCAAGATACGTTGATTAAATATAACTGAGCCAACACGACCAAAAAGGGAGACTGTTAAAAATTCGATTCTCCGATAGCTATATTGTTTTTATGCTATTCATAGAGATAGAAATATTAGAATTGGATTCCCCTTTTGTCTATCTCTATAAATAACATAATTTCAATATGGCCGCCGGGGAATTCAAAGTTTTCAATCTCTATAAATAGCATAATTCCAATATGGCCATCCATTAATTCTAATTTGACAATCTCTATAAATAGCATAACTTCTATATGGCCGCCGGGAAATTCTATGTTTTTTCATCTCTATCAATAACATAATTTCAATATGGCCGTCGGGAAATTCTGTTTTTTTCCATCTCTATAAATAATATAACTTCAATATGGCCGCCGGGAAATACTAAGTTTTCGATCTCTATAAATAGCATATTTTCAATATGACCGCCGGGAAATTCTAATTCGTCAAAACTCTATAAAAAGCATAATTGCCATATGGCCGCATAGTTAATTCTAATTTGGCAATCTCTATAAATAGCATAATTTCGATATGGCCGCCGGTTAATTCTATTTTGGTAATATTTATAAAGAGCATCATTTCAATGTGGCCGCCGGTTAATTCTATTTTGGTAATATCTATAAATAGCATAACTTTAATATGGCCCCCGGTAAATTCTATTTTGGTAATATCTATAAATAGTATAATTCCAATATGGCCGCCGGTTAATTCTATTTTGGTAATATCTATAAAAAGTATATTCCAATATGGTCGCCCGTTAATTCTATTTTGGTAATATCTATAAATAGCATAATTCCAATATGCCCGCCGGTTAATCCTTTTTTTGGTAATATCTATAAAAAGCATAATTCCAATATGGTCGCCAGTTAATTCTAATCTGGCAAATCTTTATAAATAGTATAATTTCAATGAGGCCGCCGGTTAATTCTATTTTGGTTATATCTACAAATAGCATAATTTCAATGTGGCCGCCGGAAAATACTATGTTTTCAATCTCTATAAAGAGCATGATTTCAATATGGCCGGTGGTTAATTCTAATTTGGCAATCTCTATAAATAGCATAATATCAATATGGCCGCCGGGAAATTTTATTTTTTTCAATCTCTATAAATAACATAATTTCAATATGGCCACCGGTTAATTCTAATTTGGCAAATCTCTATAAGTTGCATAATTTCAATATGGCCGCCAGTTAATTCCAGCTTGGCAATCTCTATAAATAGCATATTCCAATAGGGCCGCCGGTTAAATCTATTTTGGTAATATCTAAAAATAGCATAATTTCAATATGGCCGGCAGTTAACTCTAATTTGGCAAATCTCTATAAATAGTATAATTTCAATATGGCCGATGGTTAATTCTATTTTGGTAATATCTAAAAATAGCATAATTCCAATTTTTAAAATAGAGGTCGAAAATTTAGAATTTCCCGGCAGCCGTATTGAAAATATGCTTTTTATAGAGATGGAAAAACTAATCGGCGGCCCTATTGGAATTATGTTATTTATCTAGAGGTGAAAAAAAATAGAATTTATTTATAGAGATGGAAAAAATAGAATTCTCCGGAGGCCATATTGAAATTATGCTGTTTTTAGAGGTCGAACTCTTAGAATTCCCCGGCGGCCATATTGAAAGTATGCTATTTATAGAGATGGAGAAACTTGAATTAATCGGCAGCTATATTGGAATTATGCTATTTATAGAGATGGAAATACTTGAATTAATCGGCGGCCATATTGAAATTATGCTATTCATAGAATGGAAAAAATAGAAATACCCGTGGGTCATATTGAAATATGCTATTTATAGAGAACGAAAAATTAGATTTAAGCGGCGGCTATATTGGAATTATTCTATTTATAGTGGTCGAAAATTTAGAATTCTCCGACGGCCATATTGAAATTATACTATTTTTAGAGATGGAAAAAATAAAATTAACCGTCGGCCATATCGAAATTATGCTATTTATAAAGGTCGAAAATTTGGAATTGCACGGCGGCCTAATTGAAATTATGCTATTTATAGAGATAGACAAATAGAAATTGATTCCACGATGGCCATATTGATTAATGCTATTTAATAAGATCGAAAAATTAGATTCACCGGTGGCCGTATTAAAATAATGCCCTTTTTTTTAGAGATAGAAACTTTAGAATTAGATATTTAGAACTAGAATTGTATTCCCAGGCGGCCATATTATTATTCTATTTATAGATAAAAAAATCTAAATTGGTTTCCCCGGCGGCCATATTGAAATTGTTCTATTTATAGAGAAAGACAAATTAGAATTTGATTCTCGTGCGGCCATATTGAAATAATGTTATATTTAGAGATAGAAACTGTAGGTTTTGATTTTACAACTAAAATTGGATCCCCCGGTGGCCATATTTTTATTTTGCTATTTATAGAAAAGGGGAATCCAATTCTAATATTTCTATCTCTATGAATAGCATAAAAACAATATAGCTATCGGAGAATCGAATTTTTAACAGTCTCCCTTTTTGGTCTTGTTGGCTTAGTTATATTTAATCAACGTATCTTGCATTGTTCTAGTGAATTCTTTCCTCAGTGTGCTTTTCTTTTTGTTTTCTGCTTGTGTGTCAGTAGCGACCCTAGCGTTGGGTGTTCGGAAAGTCTCCGTTCTATCCTCCTCGTCTGTGTCCTCTGCATTAAAAGTCGTTTTGATTTTGTCCAATTTCTTAGTCTTCTTTCTTTCCTATGGTCGAGGCCATTACAGTGTTCTTTATGCTTTCCTCTATTTCTCCTCCATCTTTTTCCTTGCTTTCAACTTTCTTTGGTTAATCTTTCATGCCGTCTTTGTGTTGTGAGCTTTTCAGTTATACCTCGTCTCCTCCGATACTCTCTCCGCCTGAGAGCGAGCTCACATAACTGCTCGGGTGAGCTGTGTTCTGCACTTCTCGTCTTTCCAGCACACTTTCTACTTTGTCCTTCTCTCCCCCTCTTTTCGAACATTTGTAGGGCCAGTGTTCAGTAATATTGCACCAGCAACACTGTTGTCTACGATTTCTTACTACAACAAACCACAACATTTATTTAACAGTTTTACTGTCTCTAAAATTTACCTTTACAATTTATGGCTTCTAACTTTAGTTTGGGTGGAGCCCATAATATTCTTATATTTAAGTTTTCTTCTTCTCTTTTTATAAAGTGCAGAGAGAATGGTTGATTGTTGACTGTTTTTGTTGTATTGTTTAGTAAGTTAGCTTCAGGTTTATTAAATTTTATTGCATTACAATAAAGTACAATTGATAATTCATATAAGATTTTTTTCAAAACATTCATTAATTAGGTTTTTACTCCAGTCAACATATTTTCCCTGTTCTCTTCAAAAGCTTTATCAAGAGAAATAGAAACTGGATGCTAAGAAAGCTTTGAGGATTTAAACAAGGTGCCACGTTTTACTTCTGAAAAGGAATCACAAAAAAAAAGAAAGATTAATATGGGGGTGAAACCGTAGCCAAATTAATAAAGACTAGGATAAAAAGGCGAGGCAACAAACGTTTGTTAATCAAAAACTAGGCCTATGAGTCCTAACAAAACCCATTGGCCTTGACATTCGCATTGTAAGAAAAACACGTCCTCTCCATGTTAGATTGAGAACGAGGTTGTTTTGACTCTGAAGGAGTTACTCTAGATAGCTATAAACAAACGTCATCGTAACAGTGTGCTGATTAACTAGCCGATCGAGTGAGCAATGTTCAACTGAAAAGGCTTGTATTATACGCGTCTCGACTAAAATCGACAATGTATATACCTGGGACTTGAGTTTCTTTAGAAATGGTTTTAAGTTTTGTTAACATTCAAAACTTGGGGGTTATATAATGAAATATTGAAAACAAGAATAACTTAAATTTTAATATATTTAAGTAATAAAAGGTCATGATCGCCTCCTCTATAGAGCAGGGCACCTAATTGATTGACTGTAACGGTTATGGTTCCTATTGCTGCTCTTCTTCTTCTTCTTCTTCTTCTTCTTCTTCTTCTTCTTCTTCTTCTTCTTCTTCTTCTTCTTCTTCTTCTTCTTCTTCTTCTTCTTCTTCTTCTTCTTCTCCACCCACTGCTGCTGCTACTACTACCACCACAATCCTGACCACCACAGCCATGAAGTCATTTTTTTTAAAGTGTGAATTTATATATTTTTGTATTAATTTTAAAATGGCTTTATGTGTTGAGGATTTTTTTCTAATGCTGAAACTGGTTTTAATTAGTTATGAACCAGAGATACAAACGTTTGTTGCCTCGTCGAAAAGCTAAATGTCCAGTATTGCTTATATTAGAATCAATCCCATAATGTTAATTGGGACTAAAGAAAGCTAGCCTGAATTATCGAGAGATGAATAATGAGAATTCAAATTTCAACTGACTACTATATATATATATATATATATATATATATATATATATATATATATTTATTGTCATTGTATGCTTATGCTCTCTTGCTCTCTTTCTCTCTCTCTCTCTCTCTCTCTCTCTCTCTCTCTCTCTCTCTCTCTCTCTCTCTCTCGTTCTAACCCTCTTTGAAATTTGAAGTAAAAATAAAGCCAGAAAATACATCGCTACATGGCGACTTACATAAAGATACATGTAAGTAAATAAAGATAGCATTGTACAAAGTAATTTAACTAAAAATATAGGGAGAGAAGTTCACAAATATATTCTTTCATATAATGCTATTTTGGTCACTGTCAGTCAATTCCACAAGTGCCTCGAATTAACCTGGATAGAATTATTGTTACTACCTCAAGGTCCTCCTTTCCAAAATCGGCTAGTTGCACCCTTGGGTCCACATATCCCTCACACAAAAGCCTAAAGAGTTGGGAGAAAAAGAAAAAAAAAAGGTTTGACTCTGGTGAGCCAGCTCTAATATGAGTTTAGAGCTAATGTCTTAATATGAAGTGAAAAACAGGAATGAAGATTTAATACGGGGAAAAATGATATAGGATATTGGACAAGGGAAAAGGAGAAAATCCTCATAGTCTCAGCCCAGGATAAGACAGGTCGACAGAAATGGAAGAGAAAAGAAAGAGTTAGAATGGAGGCGAGGTTTAGACAGTTACATCATACAGTGTTGAGCTGAAGATCACATTCTTATAGCTCAATATTAAATCAGCTTTACTAAATAGCAAACAAAACAAAAAAAAAGAAAGAAAAACAATGGCTACAGGAAGCAGTGTAAAAATTAAATGTATGTTTATAAAAAGTGTAAACCTTAGAATGCTTTAAGATTAAGTCAAATTTATAATATTTGCTCGAATTAGAGGTAAAAAAGCATGACTTTATATAGGGCGGCAGATCAGAGCTAACTCTGAGAAAGAGAAATAAGGGTATTCTTCCCTCTGCTAGTCTGTGAGAGGTCCTTGGGCAAGACCAATTAAAAAAAAAACATGAAATGATATCATACAGCAACAATGTGAGTTGATGGGTAAATCAGCTCATTAAAACAAAAACAAAAATAAAGTGTGGTGTGTGCTTGCTCCAGACCTTTTCTCTCTCTACAGTGAAATGATTTGAGAAGCATAGAAGGATACCCAGGAAATAAAGATAGGAGGGCACAAAGTAAGCAACATGAGATACGCTGATGACGCTCTATTAATTGCAGAAAATAAAGAAGACGCCACAATTATAAGACATCACTGAAGAAGAAAGCAGAAGGAAAGGATATGGATTAAAAAGCAAGAATACAGAAGTAATGGCCGTCAATCGAAACAATAAGTGTGCACAGATCAATTGTTTAGTAGCCAAAATTAATTCAAGTTCAGGAATCAATGCAAATACTTGGGCACTTTAATGTAAAGAGATGGACACAACAACAACTGTGAAATCGCACCAAGAACGGCGGAAGTTGAAAATGAGTTTTCATTGACTGAAATCAGAATTCACAACTGAATACATCTCATTCACATGAGAAGAAGAGCACTAGAGTGTTTAATTGAACCCAATGTTATGTATGGATGTTAGGCTTGGACAATTTAAAAAACAACTACAAAATTAACTGGAGGCAACAGAAATGTGGTTCCTAAGGAGAATGCTATGAATCTCATTCATGGACTTCAAAGAAATCAAATTAAACTGTGCTACGAGTAGCTGGAACATCATTGCTCATAAATATCATATGTAAACTACAGGCAGTCTTTTTTTGGCCGTGTGATGAGAGAAAAGAAACTGAAACATCTTGTGACAACTGGATTGATTTTAAAGGAAAAGGCAGCAAGAGAAAGAAGCGAGAAAAGATATAGCACGGACGGAAAAAAGTGGCTAAATGTAAAATGAGTGACAGATGCACTAACAGCATCAAGGGATAGAGATGCGCAAAAGGTCATGATGGCCTAATCTAAAGAGCAGGGCACCTAATTCATTGATATATAGAGAATTAAAAAAACAAAAAAAAAAAAAAAAAATAAAAAAAAAAAAAAAAAGGTATATCTAATAAACGTAGTTGTAAGCAATATAAACATATATTGTCTTTGTTTTTTGAACGTAGATGGATACCACATATGTTGGGCGCTGCTCTACATAAAATTCTGTATAGACAACCACTGCCATAAATACAGCACAGATTGCAAATACAACAGCACACTCTGGTTCTATATCATTTTCAAAGCTGGAAAGTTCAAAGGACTCAAATCACACATAGTGAAAAAAAAACAACCCATAATACAAAGGAATGTATTCACAGACAACACTTTGCAGACATGAAATTTGCTTGAAAAGAAAGATATGAATAGTACAAGGTAAAAATGTAAGTCTCACTTGTACATGAGGTGTTAGCTGACTACCTTATATTGTTCTACAAATGTAGCCCAAAATTTGTCTTGACCTACAAAGACTTAAAACAAGAACAAATTATTGTTTTCCCTCTCCTATTAATATTTTTTTGGAGAAAATCCCCCAAAAATGATTTTTGTGAAGGATAAGAAAACAGATGATATGAAATATTGAAAAACCCGCTTGTCGTACTGAAGAAATTGAAGAAAAACACACACACACACAAAAAAAGATAATAATGCAATGATGTCACAAGGCTGTTTGAATTGAACCAACAGAAGAACTCAGCACTTTAGGCTGTATCTCTGCCAAGTCATGAATGGGCGTTGATTCCTTAAGTCTACCAGCCTTATTCCCATTGTAAATTTGTGATAAAACAATAATTAAACCTAGATTTCAATGATCTTGTCACAAGCAAAAAAAAAGAGAATTAAGAGTATAAGTATTAAATCAAACTACATGTAGAGAAAGCCATCAATTATTGGCCAAACTAATCACTACAAGATTCTGAGACTTCAACCATTTACTTTGGAAATACAAAAATCGTTCTAACAACAAATTAAAATATTATAGTTCGTTCAGGAATAAATAATTGCGCTTAATTGTAAATATCTTTTGGACTATAGAAGGACCTCAATAGCTTATTGTAATATTTGACAATAGACTTACAAAAGCATTTTTTTAACCACATCAAACATATATAACAGGTCATTTTGCTTCTTTGTTAAATTTAAGTACCTTTCTTTAGAACAGCAACTGCTCTCCCTAAAGACTATGACAGAAGCCTGGTATAATGCTGTGTTTGAAAAGGACAAGTCAAGCAACATGTTTATACCAATTCATTTTTACCTTTATAACTTATCTTATTGCTATGGTATCAAAAATAATGATCACATGAATTTAAACCAGTTAAAAGACTCTTGAGAAAAGAAAATCAACTTACACATCAAGGGCAAAATCCCTTAACTAGGCCGATGCATTACATTGATTCTAAACACGTCATCCTTCAAAATTCAGTAGATCGTAAGGATTCCCTCTCAAAAGCACATTGTCTCAAGTTGTTTGGTCTGTGGCTGGTGATCTCAAAATGAAGAAGAGGTTGAAGATCTCCGTCCGATTATCACTGAAGATGTTGAGAGGAGCATATATGAATAGACAGGAACGAGTTACACAGAGAAGGGAGAGAGGGAGGGAGGGAGGGGAGAGAGAGAGAGAGAGAGAGAGAGAGAGAGAGAGAGAGAGAGAGAGAGAGAGAGAGAGAGAGAGAGAGAGAGAGAGAGAGAGAGAGAGAGAGAGAGAGAGAGAGAGAGAGAGAGAGAGAGAGAGAGAGAGGGAGGTTTGAATGAAGCAAGTTTTTCTTGGTGTAATGACCAGTTATAAATTTGTATATAAGAAGAAGCACAAGAGTATCATGCAAGAATACTTGCATATGTCTTCCGCTTGAAACACAAGTGTAGTATGCACAGAATTTAAGGTAAGATCTTCTCTCTCTCTCTCTCTCTCTCTCTCTCTCTCTCTCTCTCTCTCTCTCTCTCTCTCTCACCACTCTATATATATATATATATATATATATATATATATATATATATATATAGAGAGAGAGAGAGAGAGAGAGACGAAGACGGAGACGAAGAAAAGAAGGAGAAGACGGAGAAGAAGGAGAAGAAGAAGAAGAAGAAGAAGAAGAAGAAGAAGAAGAAGAAGAAGAAGAAGAAGAAGAAGAAGAAGAAGAAAAGAAGAAGAAGAAGAAGAAGAAGAAGAAGAAGAAGAAGAAGAAGAAGAAGAAGAAGAAGAAGAAGAAGAAGAAGAAGAAGAAGAAGAAGAAGAAGAAGAAGAAGAAGAAGAAGAAGAAGAAGAAAGAGGGGGAGAGAGAGAGAGAGAGAGAGAGAGAGAGAGAGAGAGAGAGAGAGAGAGAGAGAGAGAGAGAGAGAGAGAGAGAGAGAGAGAGAGAGAGAGAGAGAGAGAGAGAGAGAGAGAGAGAGAGAGAGCAAGGGTGGGTGTGTTTGTGTTGGTGAGCCCTCAAAAGGTCTAATCAATGAGTTATTTGACTATCTGGTTCTTTTTTCTTTTAGAAAAATCAAGATGCAGAACTTTGATAAAAGAGTTAAAGGCCTTGAAGAACCATACCAACAGCACTGAGAACAAGCCTCTCTAAACTGTCTCCCTCAAAAAAAAGATTAGAAACGCTATCATTAGAGAATGTTTTCGATGCAACTTTGTTAACGGTGTCGTTAGGAAATCTTTTAAATTAGTCGTTATTAAGGATATCGTTATAACGTTAACTACAAAATGTTTTGGATAAACCCTAAAATATCACTTAAAGATGATTGAAAATATTGGGTGACTTTCACCAGGTGGATTCAAACACATGCACAAGGACATTTTTTGATCTGTGCTTGATGATCAGCAGTATTGTGTGCTTGATGATCAGCAGTGTTGTGTAATAGTGCAATACAAGCTAGTGCTCACGTTTAATCAAGTCTCAATATCAACCGCAAACAGGAAACCATCTTATAATATTATATTCCATTAATTTTCTTCGGCACTGAAACTTCATCTAGCAGTTTATAGAAGAAAGCCAAGAGACAACCGCTAATCAGAATTTTTTTCCCAAATAAATCAATTAATCTTTATAGATAAACCTGTAAAGTCCTTCTAAAAATGCTATGAAATTTTTACTACTATGAGATGCTTCGAAAATACTAAGAACACTAACACAACCACAACCACTAACAACAACTACAACAACAACAACAACAACAACAACAACAACAACAAATAAACAATCAAGCAAACATATGGTAGATCATTCTTTCACGCGCAACTCAGTACCCTTCCGACCTATGGAGATACTAAATCATGGAGTGCCCGCCTAGATCTTTTTATTACACAAAAATCCATTCAAGTAGCATGGGAGGGCAAAATCATTTTTATGAGTATAGATTTTACAAAGAAGGAGATGTGAGTAATTAGAGTCTATAGAGACATCTTTAACAATTGACCCTATATGTGGTTTTAAAACCAAAATCACAGTCACCACAAACAGTATGGTAGTATCTTTTGAATATTTGTCTATTAATTTTGTAGAATAATTCGCAGTACAGTCATGTACTTGTACTTTACTTCTCTGATATCATTACAATGGAGATCAGGTGCTCATTTAAAATGAAGGAGAGATAATCCAGATCTAGTCTTTTCTACTTTTCCTTTCACGCGTACAACCGAAAGTAGTCTGGCGGGACAGTAAATTTAACGAAGAGTTGTATAATTAAGACCTGATTACATTTTCTGCATTTAGAATAATCTCGGTCTTACAAAATAATAGGGCCAAAATCTTAACGTAAAGATTTTGCCCAATTTACTTAAGAGTTGAGAGAGAATTCAATGCTTCCTTCCCAATACCATGTAAAATAATTGTAATACATGTGTAGGCCCACATTTAAGTAAACTGAGTGATCCACTTCATAGAGGTTATAAATAATAATTTTAATATTAAAATTAGATCTCATGTTGCAATTTTTTTATATGTAGATCTAGATTATTATAATCATATGAATTATGTTCCCTATTTTTTGGGGTACGGTTGAATTTCTCACATAGAGATGTAGGCCCGGCACTACAGTGATGGTTGATTTTCATTTATTGGGATTGAGAGATTAAAGAAGAAAAATTTTTTTAAAGGGACCTAGTCCTGGGTGTAATCTAAACTCTCTATAAGGGCCTAAAGTTTTTGATTTTTGTCCAAGAATTTAAAGTCTTTAGAACTTTCTAAAGTAAAGAGTTCTAAAGGCCTAGATTTACTCTAGATTACAAAATTTTCCTCCTATTTAAATGTACACCTTAAGCTAAATAATCTATTAAAAAGAGGAAATAACATTAATAGGAACTTAAGTTTCTTTTGTGGCATGGTTTGGAAAAATCCTTATTTGGCAATTTTAAAAATGCTAACGTTACATTTCACAAAGTGTTTTCACCTTCTCTCCCTCCTGTAACCTCACTCAGTCAGAGAATTTTTTAGGTCTAAGTAGAAAAGGGCATGGAATAAAGAATTATTTTTACCTCTACAAACCTTCAGTTTTTTTAATTTAAGATATTGAAACAATGTGGTTATTGTTATACTTTGTGGTAGGCCAAAAGAAGAGATAATTTCAAGATCTATAGAGTAGCACCCTAGGGGAAATGTTCCTACTACTAAATAAACACTATCTAGCTGCTCAATAGATATATTCTGATTCATGCAAATTGCACTTCACAATTAACAAGATACAGGTAAATTTTGTTTCAATTCTGTTAAAAACTCAAACCTCAGCATTTATAAATCATAGAAATATCTTTTAGTGAAAATGCACTATATATAATGTTATTGAAAAGTAATTTAATTCTCTGTGAATCTTGAATTTTTCTTTTTAAACATGAGTGGAATATAGCACCGTTTTTTTTGTGTGTCAGATTTAAAGCAGATAATGACAGAACGAGACATTGTCCTCATTGATATGGACTGCTTCTATGTGCAAGTTGAACAAAGATTGGATCCAAGCTTGAAAGGAAAGCCTTGTGCAGTTGTGCAATACAAGACATGGAAAGGGGGAGGGTAAGAACTTAACAGGTCTTTAAAATGCATTTCAAGAAATTTATAAGTTAGTAAAAGAGGTCAACTCAAAATTATTATGATAGTACTTTGTTAAATAACTTCATTGATTTACCTATCATTTCTCAAAATTAATCTTAAATAACAATATAATTTATTTTTTTTATACAATATATATCTGCTCAAAGCTCAAGAAAATGTATAAGCCATAGTAACAAATTTTAAAAATAATGAACAGCCATATTGATGAGGAATGGCAGGTTGTTAGTTGTAGAATGACAATGAACTTAGAAATCAGTTGTTCTGAACCTATGTATTTATAATGATATAATTTCATAAAAATTAGATTGCGTGCTGAACAGACTTAAGAGAAGTGTTTTTTTTCCCAATTTTCAGATCAACTTTTTATGTTTAATAGTGCAGACTGTCTATGGTGGTTTGATGAGAAAGCTGGAAAGATCTTCTTGGTAAAAAAGATAAAGTAAACCAAGAATGAATATAGGCACATGCAAGAAGAACAGGATCTGTAAAAAGGATCATAGTTTGGTGCAAGAAGGGAAAAGGGACATATAATTTAGGTTTTATAACAACATAATGGAATAGACATGTTTAAAATATGATGGAGCTCTTGATAATGCGGAAAAAAGAGAGGAATGAAGCAAAGTAGTTACCCAAAAACACTTCGTTCGGCAACAGCCATCTAGGTTAGAGGAAAAATGAAGTTACAAATTGTTATGAGAATGTTGTTTCGTAACACAGGCTCTCATTACTTATTAACATGTCTGAATGTTCTTTTATTTTTCTGTATTTAATTAAAAAAAAAAGATTCTGCGCTGGTCCATTGAATAAGATTATTATATTGACTGTCCAGATTTCTCCTCTCTCTCAGAATAATTGCTGTAGGATATGAGGCTAGGAAATTTGGAGTGACTCGCCAAATGAGAGGGGATGACGCAAAATTGAAATGTCCTGATATTCACTTAGCCAGAGTTCCAGAGACAAGAGGAAAGGCGGATTTGACAAGGTTAGTGTTTACATTTTTTTAGACTGTTAGATTTTTTTGGGGGAAGTGGTGAATTCAGAGCCTGATTGTTGCAATGAAGCTTGTAATAGTAGTAGAAATTAAAACGAACACTGGGAGTCGTGTATTATTTAATGTAAAATTCGTGGAAATGAAAGGAGTGCATATAACCAATTTTTGTGGTGGTTTACATATTGAGATGGTTTTCCCTACATTTTTCCTCTTAACTTAAAGTTGTAAAGTTGCAGACATTCGTATATGATTTCCAACTCTTATGCAGCTGTAAGGGCTGACTAAAATTGCATTTCCAAGCATGTCAAAGCGATTATATTGAATGAAATTGGCTAAATAATCTGTGAGGAGCTTTTCATATTACAGTAAACATAATCTTAGATGAGAATAGATGGAGAACTGACTTAGTATGGCACTTCTTGTTCATAAATATATATAGCTTTGTGTGCAATTTCAACTTTTGTAAAAATTAAAATTATGAAGCAAAGTTTGCTCATTATTACCATTCATTTTAAATGCTCATAGGTAATTCAGATTAAATTTAAAAGCATTAGATATTGTAGGAAAGAAACAAAGTCAGAAAACAGATAGATCTCAGTAGATTTATATTACATTCATTCTTTTTTTCCTAGAAATGCCATTGTTTTTGTTACAAATTTATGATTGTTGTATAAGAGTATGAGACATATCTCCTCAGCTTTTCTGTGCCTTACAAGTGCTATTTTATTATGGTATGCTAGAATGTGAAAATAATTTTAATCATCAGGTATCGGGAAGCAGGTGCAGAGGTTATTGCAGTCTTCAGTAAATTTTGTTCCTGTGTGGAGCGCGCAAGTGTAGATGAGGCCTATCTTGACATAACAGTGGAAGTATCCCAAAGACTAAAAGCTTTGCATGGCAACTACATCCTGCCGGAGCAGATCACTAATACCTTTGTCGAGGGATATGACCATAGCCCTGAAGGTGTGTTATAAATTCAAAAAGCAAAGGAAATTCAACAAAAAAAGCCATACTATCAAATTTATACAAAATGTTTGAAAACTATTAAGACTGTTGGAAATTTAAAATTGGCTAACATTAATAATGCAAGAAATTAGCAATGACATAATTATTGCTCTTCCTCTACAAATAACTCAGATTTTACAAATTGCGCATTGTATATTGTCAGTAGAGTACAAGTAAGAAGACTGCTTAAAATTAAGTGGTTTGTAGTGAAAGTTACTAAAATCTAAACTGTTTGAAATAACCAGAGAAAAAAAAACCACCTGATATTTTACAAAATTTTATATATGTCATACAATACTGAAGGCTTCAGAGGTTTTTTGAAAGGGTGTCCCAAGCTGAGAGTAATTACAATCATCATCAACTAAAGAATTCCTTTTTTTTACTTCACATTTTGCTGTCCTCTTTAAAAAATAATTGTGTGGTTCTCAAATTTCTTTTTCTTTTGATTTTGCCTCTTGATATATATATATGCTCTAGGTAAAACAAAGTGGTTGGATCACATAAAAAGTAATGATGGGGAAGAATGTGAACGTCGCCTGGCTGTGGCTGCTGCGATGGTGGAGGAAATGAGAGCGGCTGTGCTCCTCGAGACAGGCTTTACATGCTCTGCAGGCATTTCTCACAATAAAGTGGGTTTGATTGTCTGTACATCTAATTAATATATTTTGCAGGAATCAGTTTCTTATGACCTTAAGTACTAATCGTTATTTAAGAAGAAATTGCTTCTTTTAAAAACAAGTAACTTGTTTGAACTTAAAAGAAATTTGATGAAACAAACACAAGAGAAACTGTCTAGAACTGAAATTTCAGGTATGTTCTAATCAAAGTTTCAGCTTAAATTTCTGTCATGTTAGAAAAGAGGAATTCGTGGCATCTTATTAAAGAAGTAAAATCTCTTTGTATGTATGCAGTCGACACCACTTACTTTGACACTGCTTATGTCAATTTTCACTTGTCAACTTTTTTTTTGGGTCCTTGCCCTTCTTGCACATAGCTGAATTTTCAGATAAATCAATCTCTTTGGGGTAGTGGAAACAAAAAGGTCATTATTTTCACCTCTTTTCGCTAATAAAAAAGGGCTTTCTGTCCTCTGACTTATCTGTTAGTAAATGTTAGACTATGCACTGGCGAGATATCAAGTGCTGACAGCAGAAACACAATGGTTGTTGTCTTTGCATAATCTGGGAGGCTGGCTGAATCCATGTCTAGGCCTAAAAAGCAGCTGGAACCACTCCCCTTTTTTTCCTTTCTATGGGCCGACATATCACTCAACAATCCTCATCAAAATGTACAACAAAGCGTACTGACTTGTTGTTTGCGTGTGTGTTTAGGGCGGAGAGATTGCTAAAGAGTTATGGCCAGAGCTAAGTTGGAGCACTGTGCACAGGGATGCTATTTTTACAGCTTTAGCCCGAAATCCGGATTGTTTCTGTCCAGAGATTTTTCGCAGCTCTCAGCCTCAGGAAGCCTCCGTTTCTTGGCTCAGCAAATCTTTGATTCCGGCTAAGTGAACGTCCACTTCGTTGCCTTATTCTCGATATTATTAACGCCTAATTTAACCATTGCCTTATTGATAGCCAGTCAAATACTTGCATGATTAAATTGGTGGTACTTATAAAGCTATCTATCTCGATTCTCTGTGTGACTGAGTTAGCTACATGAATTAAAGGCCTGGGATTTCTTCTCAGTGGTTTTAGTACTTGAAAATGACACTTGGTGGGTATAGCTGTAAATGTTATCGCGGCATTGCAAGCCTTCGACTTTTTTCAGGCTTTTTTACATTTCTTTGGTGGCATCCCCGTGTGCATTCTATGTAGCCCAGACGTGGTGCCTCTGTGATTGATTGATTGAATACTGCTAACCCATTCCATCTTCCTTTGGCTGTAAGGCGAGGCCTAGAAGTTGAACAGTTGCATTATTGCTTATTATATTTTGCTTGCATTGTGTTAGTAGGCTGGATCTATCTCCTCTGTGCATTCTGTGTAGGCCAGACCTGTTGCCTTTGTGATTAGTTAATTGGACACTGCTTACCCATATCGTCTCTCTCCAGCTGTAGGAATACACTAGGACAATTGGTGTTACTATTGAGATTGCGTGTTGATCTAAAAAGTTGATCAGAATCCAACGTTGGGGTAGGCCTAGCATCAGATCTGGATTGATTTCTCACCATCAGTTCTCTACTGAAAGTGAAACGAACTGAAAATTTTTATACCAATACCATACAGAAAACTAATTAGTAATAACCCTGATGCGCAAATGGAAAATTGAATTAATTGATGAAGTGGTAAAGGAATTCAAGAAACAGACAGATGTAGCGCATGACTTTGGAGTCCCAGCTGACATGTTCTGGACAATAGTGATAAGCAAAGATCAATACTGAAGCATTTGTGTTCTGGCCAGACTACAATCAGAACAAAGAAAGGAAGAAATAAAACATGAATATTTTTTTAAATGAACAAAACCAAAGCTTAGCAAAAATCAGAACAAGCACACAAATAGCCAGCTGGTAGTGGCATAGTATTTATGATAATTTTTGTTTACATGGGAGATAACTAATTTTTTAATTCAAATTTTTTCACTTAAGCTGAACTTATCAATTATGTCCCCCAAGGATTTAGTTAAGCTGCATGCACACATGCACACACTCACACATATTTTTTTTTTAAGTCTATGTGTTAAGATATACTCAAAGTTATGAATTTCCATCACAGTCAATGTTTCTTAAAAAGAAAAATCACCTTTTTATGCTTTGTCCTAAATTTCTATAAACTGCTGCATTTTAATTTTTTTTTTAAATTACAGGAAACTTTTATAAATTATGATTCACTTAAGTCTTTGAAAAAAGTTCAAACAGATAGAGCAGATAGATAGAGCTTTTCAATTTGTTTTCTCAGTTTTATTTATTTAGTAAATGCACTATAAAAAGGAGCCTAACATTTAAAAAGATGAGGTGTGAAAACATTAAGTCTGTTACTTGTTATGTAGATGTTATTATGTTGAGAGCTTGACCAATACCAGGAACTTTAAGCTAAAAATACATCAGATAAATTTCAATCAATGAATTTGAAAGCTCTAAGTTATCCAGTGATAGGTAGTCTGCCTCCTCCCCAGATACCAGAGCTGGTGTTTATTTTATTGATGAGGAGCTTGTCCAGATAAAGGAAATAGTTACTAATGATGTATTCTTGTTGCTCAGTCTTAATTGTTTATTCACCTTAGCAACAATGTTTATATTTGCTTTGTGTCACCAAGCTAAATCAAACTTGTTTCTATTCTTTTTTCTTTTTTTTTTGAGCATTAAAAGAATAAATATTTTTTCATTTTACTTATTGCCTTTTTTACTCTTTCCATATTCTTTTCAGATGCTTGCCAAGCTTGCCTGTGGGAGAAACAAACCTAACAAGCAAACAGTGTTCCCTTTATCTTCAGTGGCAGCTGTATTTGAAACACTTCCCATTCCTAAAATGTAAATGAAATCCCTGCTTTAGATTAACTTCATTAAGACAAAATGGCCCTCAAGCCACCTTTTATTTTTTTACTATTGATTCACAAAAATTATTTAAAAAATATATCTTATCGTAAGAAGATGCTTGTTTCTATAACTTTTGTCATTTTAAGTTCTGGGGTGGCTGCAAGACTCTTAGTTTAAGGCTATTAACTTGAAAAGTTTGTTGTGAATCATTCAAAAATAAAGCTTCTAGAACAACTTTTAACTAATTTTTTTTCTTTAAAAAATGTTAGTCCGATTTGTGATTAAGACCATGGCTGGAGTGAGGCTAAGGAAAGGCTTACTGAGTTCTAATAACATAGTAATGCCAAGGTTTTTGCCTTCTGCCTCCAATTACGTTTTAACTTGGGTGTCATAAAGTTCTCTGCATTTCATTCCTCTTAAAGGGAAGACATATTTGCTTATATTCTAGCTGGTATCCACTGTTTTCATAGTTGTGCTGATGTTGCTATTGCTTGAAAGAAAGCATACTTTTTAGTAAAAAAAGGTAAAGAAATATTGTTTTATAGGTGCCATCGAGCTTTGGTTTCTCTTAACTGAAAAGCTGCAGTTATTTTTAAGGGGTTTGAAAAGGAGGGGGGGGGGATATGTAATTTTGTAGAATATGATGTCATCTTTGCTTTACTTTTTAATTTTCATCATAAAGCCGACACCTAGGAGGAAAACTTGGGGCTTTTTTAACGGATGACCTCCATCTTCAGCATATGAATGACTTGGTAAAGTTTACAGAGCAGGAGCTTCAAACTCAATGTGGTGTCAAGACAGGGTATGGGCCTCATAAGACATGTTTGTAAACTGCCGTAAATTAATTCTCAAGTAATCATTCAAGTGACTAATGCTTATGTTCTTTATCCAGAATACTCACATCGTCTGTTCGAAGTCAATATCTCTTCTTTGTTGTGAATGGTTCTCGAATTCCTCAATGTACGATGAATAATTGGCTTCTGACCTCTTTGTCCTTATTCTACTGTCTGACAGAACTGTAGCTTATATGCTACTCATGAAGAGCTCTTTGTATCATTAAAAATTATTATTTCGCCATTATTTGTTTCCTTTAATGATGCTTTATCCAAAACTTTTAGAAAGATTCATCTCTTTATTTTGTGAATTGCAAGCCTAAGAAGAAAATGTGAGTTGTTGGCATTTAACCCATAATAACAAGAAAAATAATTCAATTAATAATTAATAATTTTTTGGTTTCTAAGAGGAAATAGGGATTCCCACATAAATTCACACATTAAAAAATTCTTGTTTTTTTTTTTTTCTAAATTCAAGACCAATAATGTAAAATATTTTAATTTTTTACGTTTTGTCAAATGAAGCTTTAGAAATAACTGATCAATTTCTCAGTCATGATTGAGCATTACAAAATTCAAGGGCACTAAGACGAAAAGAGAAAAAAAAAACCGAAGACATAATTTTATTGTACCAGTTCTAATAAGATCAACTACTCAAATTTTTAATAAAAAAAAAGAATGCAATGGAAGTTAAATATCAGTTCCTTTTCTCATTATTTATTATATATGCTTCTGCAAAAAATTCTAAATATGAAATGCATCAAAGCTAAAAATAACATTATCCTAAATGTTTATGTCTTTGATACCACAAAGGAAACAGCAGATGTGTAAGACATTTGTGTAAAACCTTGAGTACCAAAATCTTACTAAGCTTCAAATATGTTTACAATAAATGTAAGAAGACCATCAAGAACATAAGAAAGATCATTATACCACATCAATCCAAAAAAAAGCAAGAGATCACAGAACCAGCATAAATATTACATAGGAAATGGCTGACTTTTAAGATCCTAACTTAACTCTTAGTATTTGGCTCACAACACAATGTGGTGCACAAACATATTCTAATCGAACCCTTATTCAATAAAAGCCAACCCAACTTAAAGAAACCAGATGTTGACATTATTGGTGTTCAGTTTCGAGCTCTTTTTATAGTATTGAGGGAAGAATTGGTCTTTTTCAACAGTATTTCTTTTGTATTGTTTATAAATATCATTGCTAGTCTGTTGTTGTGAAAAAGCTCTGAAGGGCAAAAAACAATCTGAAAGTGGATAGGTTGGGATGAAACCAACTCTAGTTCTTGAATTAGTTCTGATTAGGCACAGATAATAGAGAAAAATAATTATGAAAGATCTACATCTAGACCTACACTTGTAAAAGATGCAAGATCCAAATACCAAAAAAAAATAATTGTGCATACTAAATTAAAATAAACTTGAGATTGTATCATGACTGTAAAGCCCTTTATTTTGATGTGTGTTTTTGAGAATTGAACAATTTGTAACAAAACTTATTACCAATGCAGGCCCAAATTTGGATCCAAAAATAGCTCCGTAAAAATGCAGATTTTCTCTTAGTATACTAAGAGTTGAGGCTGATCGATATGTTTTATCCTTCTGAAAATACACATGATATATTGCCTAAGTAGAAAAAAATATGTACTAAGCACATGTGCCGTTTTTTGCAGAGGACAAACAAATCACACAAACCTTCAACCACAGACAACATAGTTGTTCAATTTCGCATACTGCCACAAAGCATAGTTACAAAGGCAACCAGTTAAAAAAGTGGCAATCTTTAATACATGTATATGATAATGACTTGTATTTGTTGCCAATTACAAACAAGAACCTTGCACTAATCTGTATATGTGCCACCTCACTACTCAGTCATATACATTATGCCCTTCTTTTAAAGCCGAAATTGGAATCTACTTGATTTTAAATATCTCCAAGATCATAAAAGATTACAGTAGTTACCTTTTCTTATACATGATCAATTGTGATGTAACAATTAGCCAATTTTTTAAGCCAGAATCTATATATTATATTGCTGGATTGTTGTTTGGCACAAAATTTTACCTAGTAGAATATGATAAATTACGAAATGGTCAAACAATTCTATTGCAGTGTAGTTTCAAAAAGCCATTGCTAATTTTTTTTTTTTTAATATTTTTTTTGGGCAGCAATTTTTTTTAGCATATGATTAAACTTAAACAGGTGCATAGAAAATCCCAAAGTGAAAGTGCAGATGAAGGAATTATTATTGATGGCTAAAATTTCTAATAATTTGTTTGGTTGATGTTTTGTTAAATATGAAAAAAAAAATATATACAGTACACCTTTTTAAAGACTTTTCCTTCAATACTTCCTCAATTTATTAAGAAAATTAAGTAATAAAACTCCTTTGTTTTCCTTTCCTTAAACTCAATCTCTTTTTTCTGCACTTCTTTTCTTTAGAATTAAAATGTATACAATCAGAAAGTTTTTTTTTTATGTTTTTCACTTATTTTTATTTATACTGAGACATGTATGCCATTTAATGCTCTAACCTTTTAACAGAAGCTGGTTGTTCAATGCATGTAGAGGAATGGAATCTGAACCTGTATCTACAAGGGAGCTCCCAAAGTCTATTGGCTGCAGCAAGAATTTTAGAGGGAAAGAAATCCTTGATACAAAGGAAAAGGTAAAATATATTCACCCAAGCATATTGTGCATCTAGGATCTTAGAACTCAAATAGCTTATTTAAATAGTTGCAGTTTAAATGTAATACAGCTTCTTTTGAACCCTTGAAATGAAGTAGATTGAGGTAAAAAGGCAGGAGCAAAAAGCGAGGATATTTTGGAAGTATAAGATTAATTTATTTTGAGTGCTCCTTTTGTGGCTTAATTTCTATGATTTTGTCCTAAAATTTGAGTGCCTGAAATTTCATTGACACTGGCCAAAAACAAAAGAAAGTACAAACTTGAAAAAAAAAATGTTGGATTTTAATGTAAATAGAAACTGTATGGTTATAAATTCATACAAGCCATTGAAACATTGTGTTACGAATACACAAAACAAAATTGTTTAACTCCTCATAACTGCAATCATTTTTCAGAAAAATTGTCACAAGGTTCCTTTTTCGATTCAAATTCTGATGCTGATCTTAATTTTCAATTATGCATGTAAAAAAGGAAGCTGCTGTCTTCCCTTAGAAGATGCATAAAGCTTCTTGTGCATATTTGTGTTTACTCTATACATTTTCTTTAGTGATTTTACCTAAACATCAGTTATGTACAGTGCATATTCTTTGAATCAAACTTCTTATAGGTTAACCAATTTCGTAGCTTCATGTACAATATATATATATATATATATTTATGCAAGCAAATGTATTCACATCCATGCCAATGCACATAAATATGATCAGCGGTGGTTAGAAAAAGGATCAGACTTGTAAAAAATAAAAAAAAGAGAGATAGGATCTGCTGTTCTAAATGTTGTTAAACATTCATCAAGTGCACTTTTCTTTTAAAAAAACAGAAACTCTTTTTTGATGTGGTTTCCATCAAAAGGGCTGCTACGGTTTATTTGATGATGTATTCTTGTGATTGTTATCCATAATAATATCTATAATCGATTTTCAGTTCCTATTGCGACTGTGTTAAACTTTTCTTCTGATGGAGTGGTTCTAAATTAATAAATAGGATCCACATTTTACTAGTATAAGAATTTGCAAAGGAATTTCAGTATTTATTTTTCTGACTAACCATTTTTCTCCATGAACTTCTCAGATTTATTTACAGTGATGCAAAATCAAATAAATGGTTAGAAGTTTTTTTTTTGTTTTTAAAGTAGATGCGTGTGAGTATCAGACGCAAATAAATCAGTCAGAAATTAGCAAAAAAAATTGCATACAGTTTTTCTAGACTTTTTTCTTACTTATATAGATCATTATGTCAAAGTAAGTCAGGTAGTCTGTTTTAAAAATTATTCTAGGAAAAATTACATGAAAATTCTTTGCTAATTTCTCTCTAGGTAAAATTCTGGTTATCAGAATTATCGAAAGAAGTCAGTGAGCGGCTAAACAAAGACAAAATCCAGGTAATTCCTTGATATGATTTTTAATATGACTGATCCCTTCTCTATAACCCTCCCCAAAACAACCAGCAAAGAGACAAAAAAACCAAACAAAAAAACAACAACTTGTATTTAAATTATGATCACAATAGAGAGTCAGACATTTCGATATGTAAAGAACATTGTGATGTTATTTTTTGCTTCAGAAACACACAAATTGTGCTAAACCACTTCACCTCCAAACTTTTTGGATACCTCTTGCCTATCATATTTGAAAATATTCAATTATTTTAGAAAATGAAGCAAATATGGAATCAGTGCAAGCAATTGAGATGAAGTAAATTGTGACCTTATTTAATTGAAGAGACTTAATTTTGAAGGACAGTCTGCTTTTTCAAATTCAATATTTACATTTTTTAAACACTTATTTGTATGAAAAGCAAATTTAAGTTTTTAACAGCTTTACAAAGAATGCTCTTAATTTTGAAGCCATAATCCTTACAGAAAGCAAATTGAAGTGAGTGTTTGCACTGTTATTTTTTTTTGTCTATACATGACATAAGGCAAAGTGTAAATGTGTCACCTTTAAAGCATTTTGTCTTATTTATTCAGAACAAAAGAACAGCAAAATCCCTGACAGTGCATGTGCGTATGCAGCATGAACCTGGATCTTCAAGCTCCTCCTCCAGAGTATGTTTGCTGGCACGGTATGATGCTGAAAAGCTCAGCTCTGATGCATATGCATTAATAAAGCAGTTCAACACTTCCTCCTCCCAAAGTCTACAGTGGTAGGTTGATTACTGCGCCTTATAGGCTATTAATCAAAAGCTAAAGAAAATGGAAGAAGGAAGTCTCGCAATAGCTTTAGAAAATAAACTTCAAGGAGGTTAGTCCAATCCAGGTCATCACATTTGCACTTTATGTAATGTCATATTTTTCCAATTTTTTCAATTAAAGACATATCTTTTTTGAAGAGAAAGAAAATGAAGCAAAAACAATAAAATTAAAAAGAAACTTATAGAGGAAAGGTTGTAAATAAAAAGAGGGAAGAAAATCACCAGAAGCTGGAAAAATTGAGAAGAAATGGTTCGGATGAGAAATAAAACTGTGTCGACTTAATTTTATACTGCAGATCTTTCAATATCCTTGCCAATTTCCAATCAGCTGTTAAATTCTATATCAATTTCAGAACTTTATTTATTTTTTAAAACCTCACAAACCTACATCTATGTTCTATCAAGTTGGATGATTACTGATAACCTTCTGTTTTTTTTTTTACACTCTATGTAAGTCAAATAGGCTGAATCTAAAATTTTATTGTCACATAAATAAAGTGCATTATTGTTTAGGATTCTTTTAATTTGTAACATATGCTTAAATTTAAAGTAAATGCTAGGTTAATAGTTCAACTTAGATCAACTAAGACAAAGTCAAGCAAATGTAACATATTTATAATGAAAATGACATTTGGCAACATCAACTCAGAAAACCTCTCTGAATTGGTTGTTGCCTACTGCCAATATTGGAAGAAATAAAGCCTTCATTTTCATTTTCATTTTTTGTTTGTCGAAATTTGATCTTGGTTCATTACCAGTGTAAAAATATCTATTCTTTAATATTGTAGTTACAAAAATACAGTTTTGTGTTAAATTGGCTACTTATTTTGTTTTTTTCCAAGGAATATTGATAGATGTGCCAGCTTATTAATTTATATATAAATGCACAAGAAAATGCTTTGCTAGGAGAATATTTAAAACCATTTCTTTTCTACTATACTGCACTGATGTATAATTGTGATTAAGAATTATTTACTTCCTGATCATATTACATGAAAATATGTGTATATATTAAGGGCCTAAATAAAAAGTATCAGACATTTGGAATAAGTTAAGTTCTAGGATCAATTACATCTAGGGAAAACATTTTGTGTTTATTACGACTTCATAATTGAAAAATTCAAAGAAAATATTCTGGAAACCATCATCTACATTTTTGTTCAAATAATATTAAAAAATTAATGTATTTTTTTCACAAGTTTGAATTTTAAAAAAATTCCTATATATTTTTTAGGACCCCTCCTTTGACAAATCTTGGCTTGTCTGCTAGCAAGTTTACAGAGCAAGGAGAGTTTCAAAAGATTTCTTCCATGTTCACCACACAATCTGTTTATGTGTCTCAGTCAAAAGATGCCATGCCTGTGGCAGAGGCTCTTTGTCAGCCACCAGGGCTCGTGGATGAACCAGGAGAAGAGATGTTTGATTCACTAAATAGTTCAAAAACACTTGGAGTAAACACAACTGAAATGCAATCACTCAGGACTTCATGCTACTCTGTTGGAAAAGGTTCACAACTGAAACAGAGTGAAAAAGATTCCCTTGTGAGTATTAAATCATTTTTCACTCAGACAAACACTCATGAGCAAAAATGCAAGAATGATTTCTTAGAACAAAGTGAGCCAGTAAGATTTGATCCACATGTTGGCTGCCATGTGGAAACAGAGAAAACTTCATTCCCTGATTGTGATAAACCAGTTGTAGGGTTCTTTGCAACAAAAATGAGAACAGCAGTTTCATCTCCTGAAAAAGTGTGTGACCAAGGCTCCAATAGGGAGCCGGATGAACAAATAAAGAACACAATTGAAAATTTACAGGTTCCAACTTCATCACAGACTACTGCTTATTGCTTCAATAAAAACAATACAAATGACAAGACCTACACAGTGTCCTTAGACCCTACAGACTCTTTTACTACACATAAAGATATTGAAGTTGAAATGAAGCTGAGAGACAACATTTCAATCAAGAAACAAGATCAAAATACTTCTATGGTGAAAAGGCTGGTAGATATGACACCTACTACCTCATCTGCTTGTGATATACAATCATCAAGTCATACAAACAGCTCTGAAGATTTCATGGAATGTGACTCATGCGGAGAGATGATCCCTATCTGGGAGATGCCAGAACATAGTGACTACCATTTTGCATTAAACTTGCAAAAAGAAGTCAACAAAACCCAGTCTGTAACTTCCAGCACAGAAAACATATTATCAGGCAAGCGCAAGAATATAACAGGCTCAGGAAAGAGGGGCAGAGGGGGTAAAAAGTCAAAAGGTGGGATAAGAGACAAAAGTGTTCAGCCCCTCACTGCATTTTTCTCCAAATCATGATTTGTCATATCGTTGCATGGGAATAAGACTTTTGCAAGTCTACATCTCAAATTTTGGACTCATGACTACATTTTTGTGTGCAGGGATATGTGGTTCTACTTGGTAAAACCAGGCTATCTTGAAATTTTGTTGTTGTCATTTTGAACTACAATCTACACTTCTAAGTAATGCATGTAGTAAATTTTACTTTTGAAAAAATGATGAGAAAAGCTATCATTTATGCAATATATATGATTTTTTTTTTACACTGTTACTTTCCAATAACGTGTCACCTTTAGGCACCTAGATTATTTTACTTTAACTGGATTTTCCTAATGAGGATCTGTTTCACATATATGTATTTATATTTTGCAAAACAAATGCAACTGATGCCTGTTTGTTACAGAGCTGTTAACACTATATACATTGATTGATTGAATTATTCTGTGACAAGCAGATTATTGGAGAGGCCATTTTCACACCAGTTTTTCTTAAAGCTCTGTTAGCTCATTTCACCCCAAGTGTTGTGATTAAATGAAGTTTAAGACAGACTGACTGAGAATTTACCATTAAAAAATGCTGACTTGTCCTTTACTATGAGGCTAAACTATTCAAGTTAAATAAATTAAATTTCTCAACATTTTTAGCCAGGCAAACTGCGTAATCTTTCATTCAATCCTTAGCATGCTGATGCTTTAGAGTTCTTAACTTATATCAATTCCATAAAAAAAATCCCAAAAAACAGGAAAGAAGATTCTTGTTAACTCGCAAAATGACACACTTGAAGATTCTAGACGAATTCATAGTTGCAGTAGTTTGAGGAATATGCTTTGATGTGAAGTCTAATTCGATTCTTTTTCACATGCAAACAAAAAAAAACCCATTAAAAGTCAATCAGCATATGTCATAAAATTAAGATTTGTTTATTGAATACGGTACATACAATATTTTACAAATTTTATTGCTATTCATTTGTGAAGAAAAAAAATTACCTTACAAAGGCATTGCAGGAAGATAGGCTAAGGGAAACAAATGACTGGCCATTAAGTAAGATTTGAGACTTATGAAAATAGCACTTGGCAAATAAATTTAAAAATACACACACTTGATAGTTTTTGTTCATAGTCCTTGTTTGGAAAAAGTTTAATTATGAATAATTCTTAGCATTAGTTAAGTAGGCCTCATACTAGAACTTCATGCTTTGTAAACTTTTCTACTTTGTTCAGAAGCAAATTTCCTCTAGCATGATTTGCATATGAGTTGCAAATATTTACCTCTAATTGTAATTTATGATAAATCCTACAAATAAAGGAAAACAGTGTCTTTGAACAATGTCTGTGTTTTGCACTTGGAAACTTTTTAGAATAAAGAGCAAACTGCATGAAGTTTTTATTTTACATGCTGTAACTTATTTTTGCAAATAACTGTAACTTTCTTTGAATATTAAGAAAGTCATTTTTCATCAGAATATATTGATAATGAACTTTGGATGTATTAGTCCACACACTTGAAGGACCATTGCACATGTGAAAAGCAGTTTCTGCACTCATCACAAAGTGGAGCTTTAAAAAATGGAATTAAAAATGATGTGATTTTTGTATTTTGATGTTATTTTATGCTCCTAATGCAGCTGTGGAATTTCACCTGCATCTTCACATACATGCTGATAATTTGATGTAACATTCAGCATGATCTAGTCCATACTTGTTATGACTTTGGAAGCTGAATATTTTGCAACCATTCAAAGCTAATATTGAAATCTTGAAAGTAGATTTTGATTTAGAGGTGAAGACTCATTTATAATTATTTCTTCGATATTAGTTTATCTCTGAAGTAAAAAAAATATTGAAGTTAGTTTTACAGAGTATCACTTTCATGGTATAGACAGACACACAAGTGTAGCAGGAGTTGTACTGTGAACAATAGCAAAATTTGTGGATCATTTCACAGAATTCTAGATGTAATAAGGTGATTAGTAATTTGCATTAGTTATGTTGATTTATATAATGTTACTTATTGGCAGCACTCCAACTAGACAAATTTTCTGAATACCTTCTTGGTCACTCTGTTTATACAACACTTATGATTCTCTCATTCTGGCATGCATGTATTAAGAAGAAAAATCAACCAAACATATACATGTGTGAGGTAAAAACTATAACTTCCGGCCCCACCAACCATCAGAAATATTTCTCCTCAACAGCACACATAAACCTCTAGTCCAGACATACTCGCCTATCAACGCTGCTATTGCTAACGAGAGGCCTATGCATAGGATATAAAATGCTGCCTGAGTCTCCAGTAGGGTGACAGCGCGGGATTCATGACCTGAGTCATCTGAACAGTGAGTTTCCAAAGGCCACCAGTGTGTTTTCCACTGATTGTATAAACCCATCTGGTCTATGTCCAGAAGTCTGAAGATGGGATAAATACACATGTATAAAAATGATGAGGAAAGTGGCCAAATAAAGAGAATGAATATCCAATGTGAGTGCCATGGAAAAATGATGTACCCAATCTGACGTTTTAAATAACTGTCCCTGAGGCTTGATATATATCTAGCCAAGGGTTTGACAACATTGAATTGATATGCTTAATTCTTCTTTTGTTTTGTTTTTGCTTTATGTAGCCTATATTTATTAGACATTTATTGATTTAGCCGTTATGAAAGACAAAAATTACAGGAGCTGATGTACTTTTTTGCTCATAAGTAAGGCCTTTTTTTTATTGAGATTAGAATCAAAGAAGATCCTTTCTTTCAGCATTGTTCATTTCAGTGATATTAATGAATTAAATATCAGTTACTTTACTTCACTGCTGACTAAAATGATTAGATCAGTTTAAAAATGAAACTTAAAAGTAAGTATTCATGAAGTGAGTTCACATGGAACTCAATTTAAAACTCTTCTGATACTAAAACCTACTAAACAAAATGCGCTGGCGAAACCAAAATAACATTTTTTCTGAAAATCCTTAAAATTTGATATTACCTTGCTGGATTGCTGCCCCAAAACGTGTAAGGAATATGTAGATGTTATGTAAAGAATATGCAGCAAATGTGAATGACAAAATTGTCATTTTTGAAAGGTAAACCAGTCCTTGACTTTGAAGTGCATGTTTGGTCTTTTCAGAGCCGTCCTGTCTGCTCAGACTCAGAAGATTTAAATCACCTTTATGTGGAGATACAATACAAAATGAACTGAAACATTGCTAGCTCACTCTCAAAAGAACCACTTACTGTTGATTGAAGGCAGTTACGAGAGCTGAGTTGTTGTGCAGCCCCACAATAAAAGGGAGAGGAATTACTCTCTCTTCCAGGATACGCAGGTCGCAATCAACAGCCACCCACATTTCCATAGGAACTTGATCGCTAATGTATGCGTATTGGCCTTCCTTGACCTTGCGGAGGTGAACATCTGGATCAGTGCTGTTGGTCTCAGGGTCAGCGGCTTTGAAAATTTCCAAACCCTCTCCGAGCTTCTGGAAATCACTCCTATTGGAAATCTTAGAGGACACAAATAGAAAAAAAAACACCCCTATTGTTTTATCGAAGTCATGAGCTAGGTTAATCATGCTGATGCTTTTAGATACATATATGAATAAGTTATCGGTCTATAGCTATATCTAGCTGGAGACAAAAGTTACCTCATGTGTATTGAAATTTTGTCCTATATTTTGTTTGAAGAACAACAAGCAGCCTAAAAAATTCAAGCCATACAATAATTTTGTTAAAATGCTTAATTGAAAAAAACCTCATTTTTTTCCTTTCTAAAAACACATCTAAAGGATGAAAGAAATGAGATTACTGTCACCTAAGATCATATTTTTATTAATACATATCATTTTAGGCAATATACTTAATTATGAGCGAATGTATGTGTATGAGAGAAGAAAAAATAAACTTAAACAACTAAATCTTAAATGAACTTTTTTGTTATTATAAAAGGAAAGAGACTCTTGTTGTGGTATGGAACACCATGCAGACAACTGTTTCCCTTTCAGGCAGCAGACAATGAGACATGATGAACGCGACTTACTTTGAAGAGATACTCGACCACGGTGCTGCCAGTGACTCCCCACTTGTAGACATTCTGGGTACCCAGATCCCACAGAGTGGTGAAGGGGCGCTCTGTCTTAGCGACCAACAGAAATGCCATCAAGTTACCTCTAAACACAAGAGGAAAAAATTAAATAGTAAAAACAATCCTTTGAAGACCTCTGATTGCACTAGGTTACAAATTTCAACATTTAACCATATACTCTTTTCCAGTGGCTTTTTTCTCCTCCACATCTTTCAAATGTTTTTAGTAACGGTTATTTATTAAATTCTATTTTTTTTTTTTTTAAACAAAGGTCTCTCCTTTAGGGAGACTGATATGTTAACTGAATTCAATGGTTTTTCTCCGTAGTGCTGTCCCAGTATACATGTATCATTAACATAAGTATCGGATGATTTCAGACTTTTCAACGTAAACAAGTAGGTAAGCTTCCTTCTCACAGAAATTCATGTCCAAACATTCACTCTTTGTCTTAACATTATGTGTTAGAATCTGTGTCTTGATACATGATAGCTACATATTTATCATACTCAAATGATTCATGAAGAAGCTGGTTACATTGACGTAGGAAGCAGATCTTGAAAACTGACATCGTGCTGAGAGATCTGAGATACATGTAGCCCAATATAATCGGTAAAACTGAAAGCTGGTTCACACTTTACCATCATAGTCAAAAGATAATGGAAACTAATGCGTATGTAAAAGCAATTGAAGAAAAAAAGCTTCTTCCACTTTTTTTTCTAAACGATTAGCTTTTTAAGGTAGCAAAAGGTGTACATGTACAGGTATAGCAGGTAAAATACAATTGTTTATTTTCAACCCCCCCGTGGCAACGGCTATGTTCTAATCTTTTCGTCATTTAAAATTAAAGATAAACAAAACTTTGGAGTATGAATGAGAGGGCTCCTGTCACGCCTCAAGAAAGGGTTGGTTAGATGAGATCCTACCTCATCTCAAGGTAATTACATGTACAATGTATATACATGTAGTCCAATCTTGCACCCATAAAGCAAAATCACTCAAGAAGGCAAGTGAGACTGAAAGAGGAATAAGTGACCATTCTGTCAGTGAAGTATTTAAACAAGAGAAAAAAAAAAAAAGATGAAAAGGCACCTTTTTTAAATAAATGGTGTAATTGACAGAACAAGATTTCTCTAACCTGATATTGTACGAAATACATGTAAAAAAAAAAAGAACTTACTTGTAGGTTGCAGCTAACAAAATAGCAAATATCCACCAAAACGCAAGGAACATTCTCGCAGAGCCGTATTTAGGCAGATATGTATGACCTATCATCAGCAAATGGCCAAGTCGGAGGAAAAAAAGGAAGGAAGGCGATACTAAATCAATACTTTTAAGTTTTATTCAATCCCAAAAATACATGAACTATTCTATGTGATTTCGAATCTCCAACATAGGAAATACCAAAAAAAAAACAACAACAAACAAACAACAACAAAAAAAATACAAAAAAGAAAAAGAAGATACATGTAGGCTATACATAGATTATATTGTATCACAATTATCTTACAATTTTGTTTTTCAATTCGTTCGTCTGATTGAGCTATCAATGGTTCACCGAAACGTCAATGACCAAAATGACAAATTAACAACATTCCGCACTTCAGTTATTATTGTGTCCTCATAGTAGGTAGACAGTGAAACAATACTAATAAACACACGAATATTTGGTAATTCACAATCTTATAAAGATTAAATCACGTGCCTTCAAGTTGCTTTAATGTCAGTTTGTGTAGCTCATGTACACTTTTGTCTATCCAAATGGGAGATGCATGTGTATTGTAAGGGATTTGACAACTAATATATAGAACATAATTTTTCGCAGGCCATGCTATGATAGTATTAAAAAGAACCATAGGCAACCATGGCTTTACATGCATAGCTTTCTAATCCCAAACAATAAGTTAATGACTCTGTAAATTGTAATTAAACCAAGAACAGGTTAAAACAATGTCGTACATTTTCAACTACATTAGAGAAACCGAATATGCGGATCAACCATTCAAAAGCTTGATGCTAGACAGCCTTTTAAAAAAATTATTTTGGAAACTATATCCCTATAGTTCACTTGTAATTGAAAAAGCAAATTTTACAGAGACATTAGTAGTTCTCTATTACCTCAAAAAGTAAACAAGACTACAGACTAAAAACGGTACTTTTATGCGCTATTGAATGTCCCGAACCTTTCGCGAATAAGTTCGTATTTAATATGTCATGACATTCAGTCGTGAAAGAAATAGACAATTTTTAGTCTCATGCGAAACATTGAGTTCACTCATTAAAAATTTATTAGAATAATGGACATGGCAAAATCATCAACAAACACATTAGCGAGAATAGCCTTTAAATGAGAGGGAAATACCTATGAATATTTCATACTTTGATGAATGAGCGCGCAAGTTAGCCAAGTACTTTGCTTTTCTGTAGCAGAGAAGGCTGTAGACCACTTGCGGTTTATCAGAGCTGTGTGAGTCGGGCTCCGCGGGGAGACAAGTGCAACGAGCGCATACAAAATTGAGGCGCCGCCGATTGAAGCAACAATGAATACATACACCTGGGTGGGAAAACAAAACCAAACACTATCTATTGCATGTCTGTATTAGCAGTAGCAATAAACGAGCCGTTAATAGCAACAATCAAGCAGAACTGACGCTCATGTTTACGATCCGAGGTGAATACAAGACTATTCAAAAGGAATACATAAACAACCATGTAGTTATGTAGCTTAGCACTAGAAGCTCTGTGGTTGGGGTATTGACTTATATGGCATGTTAGATGCGTAAGCATTAGTACATAGTATAAAGGCGAGAGTAAGGATTTTTTAAACCCTGATTTAACCAGCCGTAGAGCCACTATTTATGTTTTAATTAGTTATGTACGTGTATTTTTTGAGTACAGGAGACTAATGGTAATTAGAAGGAGAGAGAGAGAGAGAGAGAGAGAGAGAGAGAGAGAGAGAGAGAGAGAGAGAGAGAGAGAGAGAGAGAGAGAGAATCCAAATAGACAGTAAAAACACTGCACATGGAGGATAACTTGGTAATTATAAAGGATCCAAAGGAACCGTGTGTGTCTATAAATAGCATAATACAATGTCTAAAAGAAAGTGGGCACAACTTTATTATTACGGGACAAAAAGAGAAATAACAAAACTATTACCAATTAGAAACATAGAAATGTTTCACTCTGTAAGCTTCGTTAGTATTAGCCTATTTTCTTTTAGAGAGAGAGAGAGAGAGCGGGGGGATAAAATAAAATGAAAAGAAAGGCAAATGGAGAGGCAGATCAGAGCGAAAGAGAGAGAGAGAAAGAGAGAGAGAGAGAGAGAGAGAGAGAGAGAGAGAGAGAGAGAGAGAGAGAGAGAGAGAAGGCAAGAAAAAACATTTGACCTTCACCTGTGTTTGGAAGGGATAAAAATAGGTTTTCCACAGATTTTCTTTAGGATCAGGCCGCTTGTAGATAACTGCAACATTGTCGTAGTAGTAAGGAAACGTGGCGTCCATGACTTCTTCTCTCTCTGTCGTGATCACCAAAGCAGCCACAGAAATATCAATCTCCTGGGGAATGATCAAATCATTGTTTAATTTTTAACAAGCCCAGTCCAAAAAAAAACAAAAAACAAAAACATAAAAGCAAAGAAAAAAACAACAAAAACGGTTTGGGACGCATGATTAATAGGAAAGAAAACAGCAGAATGATTAACAAACTTAAAAAAAAAAAGATTGACATATAATGCTGAAAGAAAGGGTGATATAGTCAAAAGTAAAGTGGGAAAAAGAACACATCCATTAAAAGCATGTTTGAGTAATAGGATTTTACTCTTCAATAACACTTGCCTTAAGGCCTGTGTTTTAGTCTTTTTCCTCGCTCCACGACCAGAGGTCATACACCCTAGATCATGTCGCTTGTATAGCAAACACTATAATAACTAAACGATGAGAATCTTAAGAGGTTTTAGTGAGCTGGATAGGGTAACCTGGAAAATAGCTTGTGATAATTTGTATGTCAGTTTATGGAGCTTATCTCTATTTGCATCACTGTGCTTCGGTTAGAAGGAACCACAGAGTTGGTAAAGCTAAAGCATGTTAAGAATTTTAAGCTTAAATCCACTGAAAAGGAAAATTCTAAGCTTAGAGGTAAACCTCATAAAAAAAAAATTAACACAGCACGTACAATAATGAATCAAAAAATAAATTGAATAGAGAAATGAGTTTTACATTTCGCTGTTATATTTAGCAGCAAAATTTACATGACTCTAGCTATCCTCGTGTAATCCAAAACGGAACATTTTACTTGGAAAGATACAGATAAAGCAGGAAAGACAGAGAGGTAGATAGATAGATAGATAGATAGATAGATAGAGAGAGAGAGAGAGAGAGAGAGAGAGAGAGAGAGAGAGAGAGAGAGAGAGAGAGAGAGAGAGAGAGAGAGAGAGAGAGAATAAGAGGGATAAGGCACACACAGCGACAGATAGATATTTAGAAAGAAAGGTAGGTAGATAGACCGATAAATAGATACTCTTTCTCTCTCTGTCTTTTTGACTGCTAGGCTCATTGTGATTCTCACTCTCTCTCTCGTGCTCTCTTCTTTCTATTTATCTATCTTATCTAGTATCTATCTCTTTCTGTCTTTCTGTCTGTCTGTCTGTCTATCTGTCTGTCTGTCTGTCTGTCTCTCTCACGCTTCATTTCTCTCTACCTATACACCAGTTTTTCTAAATATCAATCAATCAATCTTTTTTTGAAAGATGGTAGAATCAGCCTCATAATCATCATCAATCCCTAATCGTGCCGTCATTATCATTTCAATCATGTTTTCTTGGGATTGCCACGACGAAAACAAGGCAAAACAATAAAAGCATTTAATCAAGAAGCAAAAAGAAAAAAAAACAATAATAACAATAAAACATAAAGAACAGCGGTAATTAACACAAAAGAAAAACAAAATTTTTTTAAAAAGCTGTTTGTCCTTTCTGTACCCACATGTTTCTGTAACATGCCAACTATGCCAGTCCAGGTGCCATCGGCTAAGGGCCTCCCCCATTCGTTATCTGCAGGCTCCACCATAGTGAAACTGGATTATGTGAAGTACAATCGACGCACGGCATAAAGTACATCAAAACTATGATAATGGTACTGACACAATTTTAGATCTAACAAAGAAATGTTCCTAAATACAACGATAACAATTCTAAACATTTTATTTTAATATACGTGAATGGTTAGAGAAATGTAGCCTTTTCATGTCAAAGACCACTTGTCTCCTATTTACAATGTTTTTATTTTCTCCGAGAAGAGGAATATTTTTGTACAGATTTCATTTTCGGCAAGCAGAAAAATAAACTGTCTGAATCAACTTTGAATATGAAGATTTTTTTTTCAATCTCTATTGTAATCCCGTTATTGTTAATATCAGTGTCGTCATCACCACCACCACCACCACCATCATCATCATCATTATCATCATCATCATCATTATTGTTTAATTATTTCTATTAAAAAAAATTCTGATCTCTGATACACCTGCTATTTCTCATTCCCTTTTTCTCCATCTTTGGTTTTCCTTCTCCTTACACCTTCTCTCACTCTCTTCTTCATTATAATCAGGTTCTTTCACAAAACCCACCCTGCTCTTACGAAAAAATCGACTGGTGTGATGAAAATGATTGACTTCATTTTTGTGAAACAGTGATCTGGTCAGATTTGATAATTTTCATTAACTTTATATTAACTTATTACCATTTACTTTATATTAACTTATTTTTATACAAGTCAAGTTACCTAAAATTGAGTCGCCTCGCAAGTTCCGTTACCAAATCTACGGAGAATCCTTCATATGTAATATTTCCATTTTGATACACTCGCATTGTAAAAGGTGCCCACTGGAAAAAGGAAAAAAAGAAACAAACAAAGAAGCAAAAATTTAGTTGATCATGCTTTATCTGCAGCTATGCTATGATACGAACGATTAAAGGATTGCTATCACAAAGAAAGTTTTTCTTTAACAATTAATGCGTGCGGCTGTGGTCAGTCGATAAAAACTTGGTCTAATAAAAATAGTATTGTCGGATCTAATCTTTACCCACCCTGTACCTGGACAGACGAAAAGACACTGTCTCTAAATATGATTCTTGAACACTTTCAGAAGATAAAAACGAACTAAAAAACTTTATCAATGAGAAAAACATAAGCCATGATGATTCACAGTTCACAAATAAACACACACACACACACACACGAAGGGTTCATATGTTTGGCTAAAATTCTGATCGGTTACTGATAAAATCTGACCCATGGACCAAAAATTAATAATTGTCTTAGGAAAGTGCTATATATTACTTGCATCACAATTTTCTATAAGCCAAATGATTATTGTCTAGTGCTCTTTGCTTAACATAAATTGAAATTTGAAAGATAAATCAATTCTGACAGCTACGCAATTAATGCATATAGCAGCCTATATCATTTGGGCTACCTCTTGTTACGCCTGTCTGTATTTACAAATTAGCTCTTTGCTTCTCATGCCTCTAAAACATTTAATAATCTTTGGGTGAAACATTTCTTCCCATCTGTTCTCTTTTTTCAGCGAACTTAGTGGAAATAAGGGACAAAAGCCTCTTTAACTGTAGTGTGAGGCGTCTCTGCTTCTGCATCCTGTCCTGTTAGTTCACTCAGAGATCAAAATCCTTTTTTTGATTGCAACTTAACTGCCTCTTTCTTCTCAGCTTGGAGAATATTATTTTTTTGGGACATTTCCTTTGGTTTTTTTTTCCTCTTTACAATGTCGTGTCATCTGGGACGCTTAAGCTTTGCAAGCGATAGATAATGACTCAATGTTGAAACCTAACCTTTGAAATTATTGGATGCCATTTAATGATTCCGCAACTCTGAGTAATAAAAAAAGTGGGCGATCTGATTGAGTGGCATTGTTAGCTGATACCCAATTAGCTGATTTATCCTTTTTTTGTATTGAGACTCTTATTTCTCTTCGCCAAGACAATAATTATTCTACAATATTTTCTTCACATCCCGTGTTGATGCCGCCAGCCATAACGCTGGCTTATCCTTTGGATCAATTAGTCATTTTGTAACCCTGGAAACGGTTATTAAATCTGTACTTCTCATCCTCTATGTACTCATTTGGCGGGAAAAGAGTGTTGCTCATTCAACCGATCTGCATTTCTAGCGCCATTTAGCACATGCCTGTATGTTTGAATGTGCTTACCTGTTTAATTCACTCTGCGAACATTACGCAAATTTTCCTGTAAAATATTTTGATGCGTGAAGTCTGGGCTCAGTGGAATCCTGCAGCTTTACATATTTTCCCCAATATTATTCATTTGAAAATTTCTGAATTGTGTGTATCTTTCGAAACGCTATTTTTACTTAACTGGCGGTGAGGCTAATGGATTATAGTATTCCGAGCAGCAGCATGGAGATTAAACATTCTTTAATCAACCTCTCTCTCTCTCTCTCTCTCTCTCTCTCTCTCTCTCTCTCTCTCTCTCTCTCTCTCTCTCTCTCTCTCTCTCTCTCTCTCTCTTTTAATATATATCTCACTCTGCCCCCATTGATTTTCACTCCAAAGACTGAAAGAAACATAATTCAATCTCCCTACCCCCCGAACTAAAAAAAATGTGTAAATTGTATGGATATGAGTGTTCAGGCATTGTTAAAAAAAAGAAAATATCCCAAATCCACAAAAATACCGTGAGGTGGAATATTGACAATACCGAAAAGAAAAGCTCTTGGATCTTCGCTCATAATGGCCTGGGTTTGTAAAAATTTCAATTAATCCATCACTTTTACGAAAACCTATAAGCAGTATACACTTACCACATAAACGCCAACGATCATGTGCATTTTGTTCAATCCTCTATCTACATTGGGGAACACTGGCGCCCAGAGGGTAACACTTCCCTCAGAATAAGCACCGACAGTCTCAAGTCTCTTGCCATCAGGCTTCACGATCAAAGTCTTGATCACAGCCTATTGGAAGATTAAAAATGGTATGTACTGCTTGACTTAATTAATTTACAAAAGAAACAGTTTTCTTATGGCAAGAAGAATATCTGTATTGTTTTGCTATTAAAGACTGACTGTTCATTTTACAACGTACCGTAAGTTATAGGAGACATTCGTTGTTGTTCGGATCAACAAATAGTAAAACTACTACTACTACTACTACTACTACTACTACTACTACTACTACTACTACTACTACTACTACTACTACTACTACTACTACTACTACTACCACTACTACCACTACTACCACTACTACTACTACTACTACTACTACTACTACTACTACTACTACTACTACTACTACTACTACTACTACTACTACTACCACTACCACTACCACTACCACTACCACTACCACTACCACTACCACTACTACTACTACTACTACTACCACTACTACTACTACTACTACTACTACTACTACTACTACTACTACTACTACTACTACTACTACTACTACTACTACTACTACTACTACGTAACTGTCTCTAGTGGGTTTCAGCGAAGCCTCAATTTTCCGTAACATCGCCTTTTATATATAAAGCAGTTTTTTTAACACCTTAGGATAACAATTGATTTGAAAAACACTATAAAAAAAGCAAGCATATTTTTACAATTCGTTTTGAATAATAAAAATAAAGTTGATAATAGAATGCCTTTCCTCAACGCAAGCAAACGAAGATTATTCGCCCACAATGTTTTAGATAAGTGGACTCAAATAAACACGAAACTACTTAGTTAAGAAAAACATTGAAACATTTCCTAATTACCAGAAGATTCGTCAACACGCTCATCCAGAACGACAAATTGGTAAATTATTTGAATTTGTTCGTAAACATTTAATTTTCTGATAAACAATTTGTTTTTATATGATGCTCCGTGAATTTTTTTTTTTGGCCAATGAAAAATACAACTCATTTCTTGCGTCATCCAATCCTTCTCTCACGTAGCCTGACATTTTAGATCACCTATTTAAATATTGAATCATCTGCTTAAAACGATGTTGAGCCTGTGATTTTTTTTTTTTTTTTTTTTTTTTGCAATTGCTTAAAATGTTTTAGAGCCTAATTTGAATGTTCTTGGAATTTTATTATCGATTATTGAAGAAAAAAAAACAACAACGGAAACAACTGCTAGGTATAGTATTTGTATTGAAATTGGAGTAATGCGAAACTGGAAATATGGTTTGGGCAAAATAAAAATTTATCAGGTTGTTTGGATTGCGAGATGGATTTCTTCAAGAGATGGATTGACTTGGAAAATTTTGAGCCAAATAGGTTCATCAGTTTTTGATTTGTGGATGATTTGTGACATTATGATGACACAACTGGTGTCTCAAACTCGGGTTTGAGAGATAAGTAAATCTTCCTATGCATAAGACCAAAATGAATTTTTACTTTTACAATAGCAAAGGACGTTTCCGAAATCGCCACGTTCCAAAAGAAGACTTGTTCTCCTGCAAACAGCACACTGCCTTCCATCTCTCAGAACGCATTCAATCACTAAATTGCAAATAGTACAATTTATACAACTAAACTTTCATCACAATACATCTTAAAAGAGTGATGGTTTTACTACACGTATCGTTCACCAAGGAGATGAATCTAAAACTACACACACAAACATAATATATATATATATATATATATATATATATATATATATATATATATATATATATATAAACAAGCTAAAAACCCCGTTCTACAAACGGGATCCTGGTGTCAATTTGTTGGAGCTTGGGTGCGTGTGTGTATTTTACTGACATGATCTAGATATGTGCCTTCACCCATCCACCTAGATATCTCGATAATTCTAATTATAAACACATTTACACAAAGAACTTAATTGGGCGGCTAAGAATTTCCGCAAGTCAGTGCACTTTTAATTAATGCGAAAGTTCAAAGCGTTTATAAGCATCAAAAACATATTGGGAAAGTATAGAATTAGTCGATTTCCTTTATTCCAAAAGAATTCAACTAAGTTCTTTATCTAAACAAGCTGAAATTCACGTTCTACAAACGGGACCCTGGTGTCAATTTGCCGAGGCTGGGGTGCGTGTGTGCATTTAAAGAGGCTTATAAATGGTCTTGATATCTTCTTTTACTTACATGATCCAGAAAGATATGCCTCCACCTACCCATCTTTACTTATAATCTAGTTTCTTGATAATTCTTATTTTAAACACAAAATTTAGTTATAGAACTTAATTTTTTTTTTTTAATAAATGAAATCAATAAATATTTTCCCCTTTCCCGATCTGTTTTTTAGATCTAGATAGATAAAGAGTTTTTATTTTTATATCGATGGGATGTCTAGCTTAGATATTTAGATCTAGATAAGATCTACATCTAAATCACTTTTGAGATCTAAAGATAATAGGATAACCTCCTAGATCTAGATTCGACTGTCCAACTTATTCCAACCACGGGATGTAAAAATCAAAACAAACGTTGTGTTCGTTTCGCATTAAAAACAAATAGAGATTTGTGCGGCTAATTAAAATGTCTGCCTAGCTCAATGGTTTGTCTCGAATGCTTAATAGGGTTTAAATATGGTTTTAAAATGTCATTTTGTAGCTTTACTTTTTTGCATCTAATTGGCGGCCCACAAAAGTCTGATGACCCATTACACGTTTCAGGTTAAAGATCTTTAAAATATCATTTTGTGTTTAGAATAAGAATTGTCGAGCTTTTTAGAATCCAGGTTAAGATGGGTAAGTGAAGGCATATATCCGGATCATTTAAGTAAAAGGATGCATGTCAAGACCTTTTATATGCCTATTTAATCCACAGACGCATCCCAGCCCCGGCAAATTGACATCATGGTCCCGTTCGTAGAATGGGGTTTCCAGCTTGTCTTTTTAATTAAAGCTCGTTGGTAATATTCTAATCTTTTAAAGAGCTTAAAATATTTATTGTAATTGACCTTTACGCAAACAAAGGAAAAGAATTGACTCGATGTGGTTGCTTCCTGGCAAGCTACTTTAGCACGTGTAAGATTCTATTCTTGTTCTCTGCTCTGTAAAAGTTTGAATTTTCAGAAGAGTTGGTGCTATTAAAGCTGTTATTGATGTTCTTGTTGTTGTTGATGTTGTTGTTGTTGTTGTTGTTGTTGTTGTTGTTGTTGTTGTTGTTGTTGTTGTTGTTGTTGTTGTTATTATTATTATTATTATTACTATTTAAAAAAAATTTTTTTTATTATTTTTTTTAATCGCATAGGAAACAGAAGTGTGGCTTCCGTTTATCATCCAATCCCTTAAGATTAGAAACCATAGAAATAAAATCTAGGCACCGTAAGAGTTACCTAATAACAATTTAAAGAAAAGCAATCGTGCAAATTATGTGGATACAGGATGGTCGATGTAGCCCACGAACCGTATTTAGTATCAAATCCATTGGAATGAAACAGAGATGACAATTCTAAAGTCATAATTTATAAGTTCAGAGTTTGAGATTCCACTAGCTGTTAAAAGCGAAACGACTTTTCAGCGAGACCAGCCCCTGGATCCAATTTTATTGCAAGAAATTATTTTATGTAGATGTGTATGTGTGGGTGTGATTGTGTTCAAAGAAAACTCAAAATGTGAGCGAATGCCTGACTCACCTCTTAATGTTTATCTATCTACATGTCATTATCTGAAAAAGGCCATGTCTCGAGACTTTATCTTTCTTTGTTGAACAAACAGTTAAAAGTTTTGTAACACACGGAAATACAACGATTTAATAAAGGGTTGATGTCAGAACCGCTTTTATTAAATGATTTATAAAGTTCCACATCTGAAAAAGCGGAAAATAGAACCTTTCTTACACGACTCTCTTCCAGCAAACAGTTCCGTCACTATTTCTATTGTAAAAATGCTTGCTTGATGTTCTCATTTTTGCACTTTATTGTTCCCAATCCACGCTTTAATCATTTATGCCTTTGATCAACCCACTCAATGAAATCTTTCATCGCTTTATGGCATCGCTGTAGCCGCTTTTTCCTTTTGTTCAAGAATTCTATTTTAGGGTTACATTTATCTGACAACAATTGACGCCCCGTGAAGATCTTCACATGAGTTATTGTATTCTTCACAAAACTGCAGGGGAAATACTTGATGTGGCAATTTTGTTTTCTTTCACTTCGACATGCCTCTGTCGATAATGTAAAGAAGCAAAATAACCGAAATAACCCACATTTTTTCCTTTAGTCGCGTTTCTAATAATTATTAAGAAAACAGAAGATTTTTGTTCACGTGCCATTCAGCAAGTTTAGTAGACAACCTACTAAGGCGAATTCAGACTTAATTTGAATAATGAAGCGAATAAATACGAACCTGTTCCTTATTTTTTTTACATATCCTAGACATCGATAAAAACGATATGCAACCACGCCTTTTATTTTGAAGGATAAAATCCAATAGGAATGAACAGATTATACAACCAGGCATGCAATTTGATGTAAAGTCTTACCTCCCTAGTCCTTGAATGGTGCGACAAGTTTGTTTTGGGTATTATGGCTCCTACGTTATAGAAATCGTGAACACCTCTTTCCAAGGCTGCCGCATCATCGCTGGGTGTGACGACCAACCACTTGGTATAAAGTCCTACCCCACTCTGCCTACCTAGCCAAGCCTGTTGTCTGGAAAACTGTCGAGACCAGAATGGTCAAAGAAAGTCATAATTAGGAAAAGCCCGGGACGAAAGATACGAATACGAGCGACACGAATTCAATAATAAAGAAAATAAAAACTCAGAAGATATTCCACACCATCACCATCACCACCACCAGTACTACAGCGCCCACCACTACATTAATTTTGTCTATCAATTCAGTCATTGTCACCCACCAACACCACTACAGATCACTATCATCACCATGACCATCGTCATCATCATGTACAAGAATGTTAACTCGTGAGATCTAATGACTCAGAAAGTTGCAGTGGTTCTGCCTAACAAGTGGAATAACCATCGTCACATCATTCCAATCACGGCTTAAGATATTTTCGAACCAGCCATGAACTTTGTCATAAATCATTTTGTTTCTAGAATTTGATAGGTTTTGACGTTATGTAAAGACGATACAAAAAGATATAAGAAAAAATAGATCTTTCAACTTTTTTTATGCAATAAATCAGCTTCATTCTAAAAGTTAACCAATCATCATTATCAGTAGCTCCTGCCAAAAAAAAAAAAAATTAAAAAGAACAAATAAAATAAATAAATAAATAAATAAAATAAAAAGAGGCAAATTGAAAAAAAATCTGCAGCAAGTTGATTAATAAAACAAAACAAACGCGCTCTCGAAGACAAGTCTCTGGATATTGTTTGAACCTTGTTTGATGAGCGAGCAAATACCTGAAAGCCCCTTTAAGTTTGTGAAACATTTCAATTATTCTCAAACAAGGAAACGGACGATCGATACCGAAAAAAAAAAAAACAACACCACGTTTTTGTTTTTGCTTACGCTGTCGAAAACACTGTGGGTTGTGATCACATCTTTAGTCATTATCAGCGACACTGGGCTCTGGCCATCAAGTTGTCTGACGGCAAAGTCCAGATAGGATCTGGCTATTGCCTGGTCTCTTATAATGTCATCTGCCAGGAAGAGGATAACGTTACTTCTATTCGCTAGTCTGGGCATGAGTTGGCTCACTTCCGAAGCTGGAAGGAAAAACGAATGCATATACAAAAACAATTACCTTGGGCGCGAAAAAAAAATGAATGGTACACAAGTCGATAGGAATAAAAAATTAATGCATTCTTTTCGTTCCCAATGTTTTGTTTTTGCTCTCTTTTTTATGAGGGCGAGTAATGATCCAAACATTTTAAATCATTTCTGTAGCCGCTACGATAAAATTTTACTGATGGTACGCGTGATATGACAGGATGGGAACAGATTTTATAATGCTCGCTATGGTGTAAAATTATTCTAGAGACTAATCATAAGTATTCTTTTCTCTTGAAATAAAGGTCTATTACTTCCATTTTACAAAAATTTAATTGTTTCTGAACATAATTACTCATTTATTTTTGTTCCAACAATAGAGATTGGCCCAAGTTCATTTAAACGCAAAAAAGATCTCGGAGATCTTTGTCTTTCTTGTGCGTTATGTGACGTCATTAAATCTCATTAGAGCAGATAAAGATTGTCGCAGATCAATGGTGATATCACTTGACATTGACTTCTCATAACTTTAAATCTTTAAATAAAAAACGCACGGAAAACGTTAGACTATATTTTGTTCAACTAACTTTGAGTGGGCCTCACTCCGAAGTATAGCCCCGTTATCAAGACTTTGAGTGAGCCTCACTCCGAAGTATAGCCCCGTTATCAAAACTTTGAGTGGGCCTCACTCCGAAGTATAGCCTCGTTATCAAGACTTTGAGTGGGCCTCACTCCGAAGTATAGCCCCGTTATCAAGACTTTGAGTGGGCCTCACTCCGAAGTATAGCCCCGTTATCAAGATCGAGATTGTTCCGTTAACCACGGATGCCTACATTGGAGCTGAAGCCTTATTTACTGCAGGCTTTAGAGTTTGAATACCGAACCGAGAGATAACCATTTACGATAAGCCATGTTTACAAAAATACTCAAACGCCTAATCACTTGATTGATCAAATGGCCAATCTTTAGATGAATAATTTATATTCTAACGGTTTCGAACGGTCTCCGTTTGTGTCCAATTATTATTCTATTGACTCTTTGATGAGCAATAAAACTGTTTTTGTTATTGTCAGCAATAAATTATTTATAAATCATTGCCTTATCTCTAAGCTTAAATGTTTCACAAAGCTATCTTGTTTTCATTTTTTTTTTTTTTTTCGAAGCAGAAAATATAATTTGAATAGATTTTTTTTTACATTGTGACGCTTTTTCAAACTCTGATTACCCAGATCCACCAAATAAACAAAGAGAAAAATCACAAGCAGGACGTTGCATGTTATTAAAAATTGCTCACAGGGCACATGTCACTATTAACTGGCAGTTGCATCACCCCAAGATTGAGACGACCAAGCTTAGGAGGTATTTCTTGAGTGGAAACCTCAAAACTGTTCTTTGAGAGAATTTTAATAACTCTATGTTTCCCGGAGAATCTGACCCGGAGATTTCGAGCCTCACTATTGTCTAAACTCGAGAGTAATATTTCGATACACTTTACCTTTCTTTGTTGTAACAACCTCTGTAAGGCTTTTACTTCGATACTTGTCTATTCTCTGTTACCAAAACATTCATTCTTCATTTACTTTTGCAGGATGTAACCAATCACAAGACAAATCAGATTCAAAATATTGGGACCGAGAATCATATCACCCTTCACTTTCAATTTGACAAAAGGCAAAGCTGAACAAAAAAAAATAACTGTAAATAAACCGGTAATCGCAAATACTTATAATTTACATTGGAATTAATATTCTTTGAAATTTACAAAGTAGTCACAAAAGACACTTCAATTCTAAGTTGTTTTTTCCTCAGAATATCAACAGAAGAGGATGCATCTTTCCGCTAATCTGTTCCCGTATAAGATTCTGATAGATCGTAAAATTATAGGGCGGCATATATAGCTAGGAACCACTTTACTGGCTTTCATAGATTAGTTTAACAAATTTTCTACTCTTCGATTGACATAAACAACGAAATTTAATGTATGCTAAACTAAAACCACTAATATGACTTTGACCGTAAAGAGTTTTGTTTATCCATATGCAAATACATATCAATAATAAAACCTTTCAGACTTCAGCAGTGGTGATGTTGTTGAAATCATTGAATTTAGAATTAAATCACATAAAATCCCTGTAGGATGACATTTATAAATAAAATTGTAAGCAATACATCAATCAACCACTCAGGCGCCGTGCTTTTTAGAGTAGACGATCATGACCCTCCACGCATTTCTATCCCTCGTCGCTTTCAACAGTGAAACTGTCACTCGTCCTACTTTCAGCCAATTTGCTACCTCATTCAACTTTTCACGCTGCTTTCCCATTCCACGTTTTCTTTCGATCATTCTAGTTGTCAAAAGATGTTCTAGTTTCTCTAATGTAATCATATGGCCAAAAGCGGTTGCCTTGCGTTTACGCATTCTGTTTTTGTGTGATATTGTTGTGTCAGCTTCCCGTAACACTTTGCAGTCTCCAAAGATCCACATTTTTGTTGCCTCTAGTTTATTTGTAACTGCTTTGAAATTGTCCAGGCCTCGCATCCATACATCAGAATGGGTTCAATATAGCACTCGTGGGCTCTTCTTCTTCTTGTGTGAATGGAGATGTATTTATTTGTTTTATTGATTTCATTCTCTGAAAATTCTTTCATGCTTGCGCTATTCTTCAGTATATTTACATAAAACATAGAAATTAATAAAAGGAACATCATAAGCCATTTAATTACGCCACGATTACCTAACTGAAATTGTTACACGCGTAGAACATCAGAAGTCGTAAATCGGATAATTATTGTAAACAGGGATAAACTAAAAAGGAGACGTGACAAGAACGATGAGGGTGGCGACGATAACGATGATGATAACAAGACTGTGAAAGTAACAAAAATATTAATAAAAACAACAACAACAACAACAACAACAACAACAACAGTAGTAGTAGTAGCAGTAGTAGTAGTAGTAGTAGTAGTAGTAGTAGTAGTAGTAGTAGTAGTAGTAGTAGTAGTAGTAGTAGTAGTAGTAGTAGTAGTAGTAGTAGTAGTAGTAGTAGTAGTAGTAGTAGTAGTAGTAATAGTAGTAGTAGTAGTAGTAGTAGTAGTAGTAGTAGTGGTAGTACTACTACTACTAGTACTAGTATTAGAAGTAGTAGTAGGAGTAGTAGTAGTAGTAGTAGTAGTAGTAGTAGTAGTAATAGTAGTCTTAGTACTTTTAGTAGTAGCAGTAGCAGTAGCAGTAGCAGTTATAGACGTAGTAGTTGTTATAGCAATAAAAGAAGCAGCAGCAGTAGTAGTAGTAGTAGTAATAGTAGTAGTAGTAGTAGTAGTAGTAGTAGTAGTAGTAGTAATAGTAATAGTAGTAGTAGTAGAAATAGTAGTAGTAGTAGTAGTAGAAGTAGTAGTAGTAGTAGTAGTAGTAGTAGTAGTAGTAATTGTGATACCAAGAAGAAAAAAAAAATAATAACAATAATAATAATAATAATAATAATAATAATAATAATAATAATAATAATAATAATAATAATAATAATAATAATAATAATAATAATAATAATAACAATAATAAAATAAGAATAATAACATGCGAAGAGGAAGAGAAAAAAAGGGGAGGAGTAAAAGCAGAAGAAAGAATTATTTTCAGGAAAAAGATGGAATTTTTCTTTCACTTCTTTCTTTCACAAGTGACTCCTCTTTAAACTCAACAAATACACATAAGCTTCACTTTTGACAAAATAACTTGTGAACCCTTTTGTTTATTCTTCATAGCTCTGCTCGATTAGTGCAGTGATTTTATCAGAATGTGAATCAATGAAAACAACTCATTAGATCACTCACCAACACGATCATCATAGATGATTCCAAGAAGACCAACTTTTAAAGTCAAGAGAAGAGTAAGTGTGATGTCCGCTAAGCCATGAATGCCGTGGTCGAAGGACGGGCACGTCCAGTTACAAGCCCAGATGTCCATAGATAGATCTAGATATTGATGACAAATTAATATGCCTAGATGTTGTAGAGCTTGCATGCCGTTAAGTTCAGTCTTCTTTAAGAATCTAAGTACATAAACTCTTAAATACATTAAAACGAAAAAAAATTTGATGTCACTTCTCTTTAGTCAAAGGTATTCACAAACATTAATGACTTAGATGATTCTGCCCATATTATAGTTACGCACAGTGAGTAAAACTTAGTTTTGAGGCAACATTTGCAGCAGGCCAGAGGTAACAAAGTTGGGCTCCTTCTGTTCTTAGATTTAGAACGCGCTGTGACATTACACATCTTTCTATTGAAAACATTTTGAAACGCAAAAAATTTTTGAGAAAAAAATGGGACCTACCATCGTATCCAGCTATTCAAATCATTTAATAACAAAGAAACTATCATTCATACATGCAGCAAAAACGGAAAGGAGAAAAAGTAGATTTCTGGATTTTTTGTTAGGCTTGAATAAAAATAGGAACTAAAGTTCATATAAAAAGACGTTAAAAACGCATTTCATTCTAGTTTAAAGAACATGATTGAATACTAACAGTCCTTGGTATGAAAAAAAATTTAGAGAGATAAGGGAAGAGAGATTAAAAGGAAGAAGGTGATCGAGAGAAAATGAATAAGATAACGAAGAAAAAAACACAATAAATTATTGGATGAGAGAGAGAGAGTAAAAAAAAAGGGAAGGAAAACAAAATTAATGAAAACAAAAAAAGGGAGGTAAAATAGAGGATATTGAGAACGAGGTGGCAATTAATAGACAGAGAGGAGGACATGCAGGAAGGGGTTCTGAGGTGGTAAAGAGATATTGACAGAAAAAAGAGCGAAAATAAAAGAGAGAGAGAGAGAGAGAGAGAGAGAGAGAGAGAGAGAGAGAGAGAGAGAGAGAGAGAGAGAGAGAGAGAGAGAGAGAGAGAGAGAGAGAGAGAGAGAGAGAGAGAGAGAGAGAGAGAGAGAGAGGTATAACAGAGACAGAGTACAGAAACCAATACAAAACAGAAAGAAAAATACCACCACCTCTACTATTAGTATTATTATTAATCACAATTATTTCTACAACTACTGCTACTACTACTATTCCTACTAATACTGCTACTACTACTATTCCTACTAATACTGCTACCACCACCACCACCACCACCACCACCACCACTACTACTACTACTACTACTACTACTACTACTACTACTACTACTACTACTACTACTACTACTACTACTACTACTACTACTACTACTACTACTACTACTACTACTACTACCACTACTACTAAATTCACCACATATATTACTTCAATTCTTACCATACACTGTATTATGTAAGCGAGACGAAAATAAAATCAATTTCATCAGACCTAAATCACTCACCCTTAAAGGGCCAGCGTTGATTTATAGGACAACTCTCAAACCGTACAGTATTTACCCAAGTTGCAGTAATTATGCTCCAAGGAAAGCTCTCATTAAAGGATCGAGTTTACATCAGGAAAGTGCGAGCATTTTATCGAATTTCCTGCTCTGGTTAGATTATGACACGAAGCGTTGGAATCCACAGGCACACTGAGTTATTGCAACTTAAAATAGATGTGTCGACAACTGAGCGCGTCCGGCCTGGATGGAAGCAAACTAGATTACATCGCGGTGGTGCTGTTATAGAGAATGCTGGCCAACTCTTCATTCTTACTTTTGGATAAAAGATATAGGGAAATAAATCCAACTACCTGACATAAAAAGACATAGAAACAGCTTAGAGGATAGTGACTGACTAGAACTTGACTGGTTGGTTACATGACTAGTGTGAGGAGTCCACCAGGAATACTGAGGTGATAGCAAGTTTTTGAAAACCGACAATAATAAAGCCATTATAGGCATGTGACAGCATTAATAGCAAGAGTTCAATATATATCCAAATGAGCCGATTTTTGGTATGCTGCTCTTTGATGTTTGTGGTAACAAGTAACCATATATTTATACATAAACATAATTTACCGGACTATATAAAAACTATAATGATTCTCGATTTATCCTTAACAAAATAATTACCGGCGGTACACTTGTATCTCGGTAATGACAAAAGCTGTTCAATTTATTTTCTGCCCAAATTGTTACTATTTGTTTGGTTTAATTAAAAAAAAAAAAGACTAACCCTTATCAATGTCTGTTCACGGATAAATTGTTAAACCTTTCTCAAAGGTAAAAATGAATAACTTAAAAAGTACTCAAGTCAAGTCAGCTCTTCATTTACTTTAGGCCTCACAGAAGAATCAGCATTGATCATGTTATAAAGTTATTAAATTAGCATTTCATGGAAATCAATAGGAAAAATGGCATTTTACTCAACAATGAAATATCAAGACAAAAGAAAATATGAACAGTGGCAACATCAGAGACAATCTCCAATAACAGCAGTCAAACGTCATCAATTGTGATCGCAAAATTGTGGTCACTGCTCTTGACAGTAGAAGTACACGTCAAGTCCATTGGTCCTAAATATGAATAAAGGAAAGTCTATTGATGTAGCGTTCAACAATCAGGAGAATCTCCCCAGAGATTTGCTACACTTAACTCATTAGAGGAACCAATTTACTGCAGACAATGACGCGGCTAAGTCAATATTTTACTTTCCTTTAATTGGGCCAGATCTAGATCTAGATCTACTTCGGCTGACAAATTCTCAACTTGAAAGCAGAGGGGTCAAAATGTTCAGCACTGTTAAAAACAAATCTAATTAATTATTTTTCCGGCAGGCTACTCTTAATATTTAGCGTTAGCCTAACACCATCGATCAGTGCTTGAGGTGACACATATTTTGATAAAAAAAAAGCAGAAAGGTAGATCTGTAATTTTTTTTAATAAAGAAAATACTTATACCGGTAATCCCAAAATAAATATCTCAAATGCAAGTCATCTTAATATTCTGTTTTGATTGTAACGTTCATGGTCTGGAAAACTGCGTGAATCTGAGGACTAGTTAGCTCCATGAAATTATAATATTCTGTGGAGTCTTCTCAATCTCATTCTGTCTCTCCCCCCCCCCCCCCCCCCCGCACACACACCTGTGTTCTATCACGTTCTCTTTTTGTCTTGTCTTTGTGTTTCTGTCCCACACTATCCCCCCCCCCTTTTTTTTTCTTTATTTGGCTCTCTGTTTGCTTATCCTTTTGATCGACCTTCTCTCTGTCTACGCCTGTCTTTTTGTTTGCTTGCTTCTCTCTCTCTCTCTCTCTCTCTCTTCCTCTTTCTTTCTCTTTCTCTCTCTCTCTCTCTCTCTCTCTCTCTCTCTCTCTCTCTCTCTCTCTCTCTCTCTCTCTCTCTCCTTCATCAGCTCTTTCTAACAGATAAAAGGGCCATTGAGTTTATTGAGTTTCGAGTAACCACCTCTCCACAGGATTTCTAAGTGAAAGTAACTTTTCGTTTGCCAAAGGACTCACATAGCAAAGAAACCTGTTGTCATTGTAATATTTGTTGCAGAAAACTCTTGAATAATATATGTTTCACCCAAGCAAGAATTAGACGTGTGGAAAAAAATCGACTCACGTAGAAGGGTATAGTTTGAAGTTTATTGTCACGACAAAAACTATATCACATTTCACTGACGTCACGAGTTTTGTTCGGGCGCCTGTGGCTTTAAGAATTTTGATAATATTCACCGAACTTTTCATCGCTAACAAGGTTAAGATTATGCTGCTTTTGAAAGCGGAGAAAATCTATCTGAAAACTGCAAAATACTACGAATTCAATTCTCCCAGAAGCCTTTTAAAGTACAAGTTAACAAAAATATCTTGATAATTTCGTGAAAATGTATAGTAAGTAGCCTACAAGACAGTATATGTTTTTTCAGGACTCAATTTCATTACATATTACTTGAATAACTTCTTTTTTTTTGTCCTTTTCATTATCTTATTTTTTTCACTCCGTTCTCAAGTTAACGTCAGATTCTTTTTTTTTTTTTCTTCTTCTTCTTCTTATTTTTGTCGTCGTCGTCCTCCTCCAACTCCTTTCCTTGTTCTTGTTCTTTTTCTTCGCTCTCTCTCTCTCTCTCTCTCTCTCTCTCTCTCTCTCTCTCTCTCTCTCGCTCTCACTCACTCTCTCTCTCTCTCTCTCTCTCTCTCTTTTAAAAACGAAAGAGACAATACGCGGAGGGTTAAAAAAAGCCTATTCTTGTATACTTATGTCTGGTTTTTTTTTTCTTTCGTGTGACCTGACTAAATATGCTTTAATGGATTAAATTTTATCAACTTTTTTTTACCAATTTAAGAACAAAATAATTTTTCATGTAATTAAGTCTTCCAAAATGACCGGATTGTCTTGAACAATGAATTTATCCTCATTTTCAAACAGGATACAAAACCAATACATAAACAGGTTCCTTACTCTCTTCGCCTAAATATTCCCATGGGTGATTTGTAACGGAGAGTCGATCTATCCTTGCCAAATATGTCAACAAGAGTCTGTGTTATACTCAAACAGATCAGATTTCCACGCTTTCTTTTCTCAACAAGCGCTTTTATCTTCCTTAAGATCAGAATAAAGATTTCCATCTGCAGAAAGCAGGACGAAACTTATTTAACTAAGAACAACTTTAAACGTTCACTTTTGAAATACGCCGATTTTTCTTGATGCCGAGTCTTGAATGTCTGGCCACTTAGATTTGAAAAGGTGAATAGGTTTGACTTATTCTTCTGGAAAAAAAGATGATCTCTCAACTAATACTAAAAGAGGAGACAAACAAACAAACTGACGTTAACTTATTGATACCGTAAGACATCCAAGTAATAAAAGTGAACAGAAAAAAAAAAAAAGAAAAGAGCAAACACAATTTAAAAAAAAAAGGTCATGCAAGTAGAGCCATGGAAACACAGTTAGTCTTGGACAAGAACAAAAGTCCACTTTAAACCGGAGTTATGTATGGCTCGGGGTGAAGGGAATTATTGTTAAGTGAAATTGTTGCAAACATAGATCAAACAAGACTGGGAGGCCCGCAGGACAAGCCATCGGTGTGGAGGTCGATGCCGGAGATAAGAGGGCGGCTACTCTCTTCCTGCTCTCCGACATCTTTCCAAGTCACCTTTGAAGAGAATCAAATTCTTTCAAATTCTAAATCTAACCTTACTCATTCACACGATTTAAGGACTTATTTTTAGATCACTTTTCCCTCTCGACCATTTTGTCTTTTCTTTTATACTACTCTTTTTTAAATTCATAAGCGTGCGTATTTATCTCAAAAGTTGATTGGGTAAGGTTGGAATGTTTAAAAGGAATGTTTAAAAGAAAAAAAAGATAAATAAGTGTGTATTTTTATCTTCAAAATGGATTGGGCAAGCGTGGAATAGATTAGTAATGCCAATAAAAATTATACATTAATAAGAATAAGTTTAAAAGCAAACAAAACAAAAACTCATCATACAAATCAATGGATCTGAAGTCATTGTCAGATAAATGTCAGAAAAAGAAAATGATAATCAGGCAAATTCACACGTTATAGTTATGATCATGATCATGATAATAAAATCAATTTTAAAGATAATAATCGAGTATTTATAGATAGCATTAAACTCTTAAATAAATAATTTCATTCGAGAACTCAACAAAAAACAACAAAACCCTTTGTGTCTTTGCCACAATTTCCACAATTTTATTATGATACTTTTCGATGGATAAATTACTCACTTTGTATCTATCCGCTTTATCCCTTCTTAAAATAAAAAGAGTATTTAACTTGGTAGGTGTTATGCATTATTCACCAATTTACTATTTATACTGTAAAGGTGAAGATCTAGGAGGTGCCACTCTACACATTGATCTGTCAAAAGCAATAATTACAGCCTTACTGTGTGACTAATATCCTACCAAAAAAAAAAAAAGGCAACAAAACCACCCAAATAAACAAACAAACAAACAAACAGCACTAAGGAAAACAAATATTATAAAACAAATTCTCATTGGAGAACATTTTAAACTCAAGTGACCATTTCCCCATTATTTGTATACACAGTTTGTTAAAAATTTGTCTCGTATCATTTTCAAATCATATTATTCGCCTTCATCGTAAATCACTAAGCATAGCTAAAATGTATAGTTACATACCTGCCGAATCGGTTTCAAATACACTTAAAGTTAGGATTAATAATAATGTGTATATAAAAAAAAATGTATTGGTTAATAATCGCCCAAGTGGGCCAGGACAAGACCATTTCTAATCGACATTTGGTAACCTACGCCTAGAATGTAGATTTAAAGCTATATTCTGCGGAGTGTAGGACACCTAAATTCAATTTTAAATATTTTACTTTTATCGTTTTTAGTGATAATTTTCTTCTGCGTGAACAGGTAAGAGAAGAAATAAAAGTACTGGTTAAAGAATTTTCATGTTGGAAAAAGTTAAAATACAGCCCTACCGCACATACAAACACATGTAATGTAGCAAAGCCTGAAATGAGAGGTAAGATAAAACAATCACATACACAAATTAATATCACAAAAACTAAGAGCTCAATTGAGAATTAAAAATAATAATCATATAAAAATACGATTAAAAAATAATATCTCAAAAGGAGTTTGAATCTCTTACCTTTCACCTTTTTATCCTCCAGATATGTAAATGTTACTTACATTTAAAGATAGGTGAAAACTGAAAAAAAAGATCCTAACCAAAGGCTTTTCCAAGCAACAGTCATGCTGGTGTAAACCTTCGATATTTCTTTAAAGTTTTTGATGTTTTGCTTCATTTCCGAGCTTAAATTCAAGGTGATCTGTTTTATAAGACCTTACATGATTATATAAAGAAACAACAACTAATAAATAACCAAGTTAAATTAACACCCCCTCCTCCTTTACCTCACCCACCCTCCACCCCTTACGAAATATCAAGAGTTGGTCTGGCTACCTATAAGTCCTGAATTCTGTCCAACAACCGGAAGAGATTCCAAACCTCTGATAGGTACACATAGTTGTTTTTTTTCTGACTTTTGCTAGAGCACCTGTCAGGATTGAGATTGCAATCCACAGTGCTAAAGCTATCGTTTGCCTTATTGATAAAGCAGAGACTGATATTTAAATCACGTTGAATAGTTGTTTAGAAATACAAGGGAAAATTTCTAACATGTTTTTTTTTTTTTAATCTAGAACATGAGGATTGTGTTTGTCCATTCATAGGGTTTCAAATGACGTTAGCTTCACAGCCCAATGCAACATGACTATTAAAGTATTGTGGTTTTACACATCATTTAAAATCAACTTACAAACCAATTCAGGATGCTGCAGCTCAGTCTTTTTTATCATCTTTATCTGTATAAAAATTTCATACATAAAAAATCTCTTAGGCAGTTCTCATTTTTCCAATACAAATCCGATGTTCCGCAAAGCTTTTTACTCAGTTGGTTGTTTAGTTTTGTTGAGATCAATTATCTCCTGTTTGTAGACGATACAGCCAATGAGCTGCCCATTAGTTTACTCTTGTTTGCAGATGATACAGCCAATGAGCTGCGGCGCGGATCAAATACTGGTTGATGAACATGAAAGCATACAATTAATGAGGGACAAATCTGACCACTCCGTGGACCTGTAGAGAAGGTAAGATCAAGAGAAAGGAGAGCGAGATAGGGAGTGAAAAGTTAGAAATGGGGCAGATGAATTTGGTATTAAGGAAAAAGGGAGATGTACATGGAGGTAAAAAGAGAGACAGCAAAAGAGCGAGATATATATATATATATATATATATATATATATATATATATATATATATAGAGAGAGAGAGAGAGAGAGAGAGAGAGAGAGAGAGAGAGAGATAGAAATGGATGGACAAACATAGAATGAGAAAATGAAAAAGGGGTTGATGACAATTTTGAGGAATAAAACACGTAACAGTGAGTTGAAGAAATGAGTAAGAGGATACACGGAATGGTTACGACAGCACAGGGTCGATATTTAAATAAAAACTAAGAAAAGAAGACTAAGGCACGACCACATGGATGAGAAGGAGCGCATGCAGAGCAACCTAAACCGAAATCTTTAGAGATCCACAACTTTTTTTATCCAGAGAAGTAAATCTCACTAGAGCGACTGCTTCTGCTTTCTTTCGAAAGCTCCTCTCAAACCTGCGCGTCATGAGCTCTTCTGGTTTTCTGTTTAGGAAATTAAAGCAGTAGAGGATCAGGGACTTCCTCGTTCTTTTACAAGAGGACATCATTTAAATGGCGCATGACTATCCGAGTCTCCCTTAATCGTAACACGAATGCAGGTTATTAAATGTAATAATGTTTTAATAAAGAGTGGAGAAAAATACATAAAGAGCGATAAATTTTTAGATAGATAGATTGTTATATAGATCTTATTTTTCAAGTAAGTGCTATGGGTAAAGTGCTCAACAAAAAGAAATTTGAGATTTGTGTTGAAGTTTCACCTACAGCTTTATAGCTCTACTTACGGTGACAAAATATGCAACTGCAGAGATAACAAATCATGCACGTTATTAGGAAAAAAACCTGCAAAAGGAAGTTGTATGCCATGACACAATGGAGCAAAAGGACACAAAGATACGAGAGACATAAATTAGTATCACGGAAAATCAATTCAAAACCAGATGTTATATTACCAACGTATGTCTAGCTTCAGCATAAAAAACAGCAAAAACCCGTAGCGACCACATCTTGATTTTAACATCGAATAAAATCTATCGCGGAAAATCATCAAAAAAGCCCAACCATATTCCACTATAATGAACAAATGCAGCCTATGCCTCGAAGAAAAATACCTCATCCTTATCAGAAAACGAAGAGTCACAAATGAAAGGAAATTTTCTCATCGTACGCGCACCGAAACAAAAACCTGAAGAATCAAATATTTAAAAGAAGGGCGCCCAACGCAGAGCAACTTAACTGAAGAGAGCGAAGAAAAGGTGCTCGAAACATGCATGTCATGAGTAGGCCTATAATTATGTAAGTAAGATAGTTAGAGAGGAACACTAATAGAGTGAGAAAGATAAAGAGGAAATGAGACAAAAAAAGGCAGGCATGAGATCTAGACAGAGGCAGAGAGATCAACAGACAGAGATAATTTTGTTATAAAGTGATATCAAATTATTGTTTCACACAGCTCTAACATAAAGCGACAGTTTTCCTGCACAACATAGAACTCTCCATCAATAGAGGGTGAGTTCATGATCATAGACAAAAAACGGAATTGCTGACGATAGGTAGCTTTTTCAAAAGTCAGGAAGATGCGATAAGAGAGAGGGAGACGGGGAAGAGAGAGAGAGAGAGAGAGAGAGAGAGAGAGAGAGAGAGAGAGAGAGAGAGAGAGAGAGAGAGAGAGAGAGAGAGAGAGAGAGAGAGAGAAATAGTGAGAGAGGCTCATGGAGATCCATAGATAAAAACACTCGATAAAAAATCGATATGTTCGCGACGGAGAAAACTTTAAAGATGCCGAAGTGGAGAAATGGGATTTGGAAAGTCCAACAGCGTAGAAGAGCAAGATAAATAAACAGTTTTGCAAACGTAAAAAGCCCACCACAAACAAACGCCAAAATTATTTGGACATTCAGTCGACTGACGTCATTCAATCTTAATTTATGTAGTCACTGAAAACGACACAAAAGGTCTTTGCCTGAACATTATTTCTTCATTTTTTTCTTCTACTTTGTTTTAATGCAAATACCAAATCTCTTACGCCAAAGCATAACTTCGACAAATAGTAATAGTTAGCAGTCAGCATCAGTTAACGCATTTCTACCCGCCCCAGGGCTCAAGTGGTCAAGTGATTGACAGGTCCTCGGGTCATGACCTGTAGGTTACTCGCGGGCCGTGGCTGTCACGGTCATCAGTGTTAGGCACAGCAGGACTCAGACCTTAAAATATAGTTTTGAAGAAGCCGGTTCATTTTTTTTGTAAAGCAACCACGGGGAAGGTTTGTTAATGACTGACGTCAACATATAAGGAAGTAAAGCAAAGCTCGACCTTGTTTGTAAAAACTGTTTGGTGTCGGTTAATCTTGTACTAGGATGAATGACGAACACCTTGGATTAAAAAAAAAAACCCAAAACAACAAACATAGGCCTTTACGGATACCAGCCCTTATAAGTACTGCAAATATTTTCCGAAACAAAGTATAGTCTGTTTGGTCAGGAGTAGAATACACATTTCACATTTAGAGGGATAAAGGTTAGGTTGCATAGTAATTAGTGAAACTGTCTTTCATTTTTTTTAGGACAAAATAACTGCAAGAACTAGAGATAGCGGAACCGTAACTAGTTATAAAGTAGAAACCATAACAAGAGCAATTATTTTAATAGGACGCAACCATATGAACGAACTTTTTCCCTCTCTGTAAGTACAATTAAAATCAATTTGAAAAAAGGAGCTACTTAGCTAAAACAACAACAAAAGTAATAAGGTTAAAATAAACCAGAAGTCTGATTTTTCCTCCCCCCAAAAAAAAAAAACAACAAACCAAAACGAAACAAGGATGATGATGTCTTCATTGACTACGACCGCCATGTCCACATTCCATGCCTGGTCCTGTAGAAGCGTTCTGATGTTCTCAGTGATTGTGTTTTTATCCTGCATGACCGACCAGCACAACACAGTGCTCGCTCAGTGGGGCGGCCCTGGAGGAAGCTGGGGCTCCAGAGAAGGAGGCGGAGGAGGTTTATTCTCCTCATGGGTGGGAGGACCTGGCGCTGAGGAGCAGCAGGAAGAGATGGAAGAAAGAGGAGGAATGAGAGGTGGCACATGGAGTCAAGGAAGAAATGCAGGAGGCCTGGCACGACTTAATACGAACCGTAGGATGAATGGAGAAATGGGAGGAGGGGCAGGAGGCAGCGTGGAGACTGGAGGGAGTAGCGCGCAGGCTGGAATGATGGAGATGCCCAGCTGGATGACTTTTCTTCAGAATTTCCTTAGAGTGAGAATTGAGATGTGGCGTCAGCAGTATCAAAAGCCACAACAGCAGCAGCTATCAGTATCGCCATCACTACAACCACAGACTCCATTGATCGGCGGATCACTCGCCAGAAACACTCCTGACGTGTTGCCAGGTAAGAAATTAAATATTTATTCAATTCCCACGAGATACCAATAATGTAATAATAATAATAATAATAATAATAATAATAATAATAATAATAATAATAATAATAATAATAATAATAATAATAATAATAATAATAATAATAATAATAATAATAATAATAATAATAATAATAATAATAATAATAATAATAATAATAATAATAATAATAATAATAATAATAAAGGTGAAATGCCGAGAACTCTTCTGTCATCATAAATCGCATGACTTTCAAATAAAATTTAAAATTCGAAATGGCTTTTAGCGTGTCCCGGCACTTTTGCTCTCTTCCTTATTTGAATAACATTTTGCCAATTTTGACTGCGTCGCCTTTTTATTTGAGAAACATCATTATTTGTAAAATCCGTGTTCTATAGAAGCTGGGGCTTATTAGACAAAATGACCACTTAAGGTTAGTTTGAAAAATAAATTTCAATTTGAAATATTATCTTAATTTTAATGTCAAGTAGGAATGGGAGATCAAAATCAGTATTGCTGGCTAGATTTTGCTAGCCTCTAAAGGAAAAGATCTACTTTTTAAAACCTATACAAATCTGAATTGAAGCTACTACCAATGTTCAGGGATACGCAAATTCAAGTCAAATAAGAAATGTTATATAAAAAACGATAGATTACAAATAAATAGTTCTGCAGACGTTTCGTAAACACTTCTGACTGCCGGACAACTTGTGACTTGTAACAAATAAGAAAAGTCTGTTTATGAAATCGTCTAGATCTTAGACTAACAGGGCTAGACAACTTGCGGGCAAAGGAATCTCCATTCTCCATCTTTGCTTGGGTGAGCTACACCTCTCACGAAGATTTTTATCGCGATCAAAACCAATTTTATAAGTAATTTAATTTTTAAAGAAATAAAGTAAATATTGGTCACAGGAATTTCAATATGAACAGAACTATCATGACTCTTCATATGTTTTGGACCACACCGTTCCTCTCTTTAAAAAGTAATTTATTTTCTCGTAAAAATTGACTGTTTTCTGATTCCATCCATGTCAAATATCAAAATCGAATTTCAAAGTTTTATTTCATTCTCCTCTTCCTCCTTCTTTGTCAAACGGGCTATGATTTCTGAGTCATTTCCTAATGAAGAAATAGTTAAATGTAAGAGTATTAGATTATTAATGCAAAATTCAATATCAAATTCAACTGTTATGTTATGATAGAATGAAACAAAAATGATAGTTTTAATCTTCCAAAATATCTTATGAAAAAAACTTTCAACACCATGTCCACTAACGGTATTTTAGCAGAAAACAAAACAAAACAAAACAAAAAAGGATGATATTTAAAGTTTATTTCCTTGTACTATGAAAACTAAAATTATTGTAATATTTTCTGCGAACTGTTTTATTTTTAAAACACAACTATCAACAATCAATATCTACTTAAACATCTCCATTAAGCTTCAGTAACGACAGGCGCTGTCCCGTTGTGACGCCTATCGGCCGCGCCTTCCTCTTCTCCCCAAGATTTCTGCAACCTGGGAGAGGCGCATAAGTAGTGGTCTATGCCCTTAAGTCAATCGTCTTGATAGATGTAGGTGTAATTCTGCAGCATTGATAGCTTACTGTTTCCTTCTCCAGCTTCCATTAATTAGGTCTAACTAGTTTTATATTAAATAATTCTACAGAAGCTTTCTTACAGCTTTTTTAAAAATCTTAGATAGAGGTGATGCTTTTTAATTAAGAAGCACGGCTTTTTAAAATATAATTGTGGTTCGAAGCAAACCTAGTTGTTTCTGTTCTACAAAAGTGTGATCCGGAACTCTTGGCACCCAGTTATTTCCTGTCGAATCTGGCATTAAACATTGATCGAGTTAAGCTATTTATTTGAATAGGTTCGATACTCCACATTCACTGATACTCAGAGCAAAAGAGAAGAAAGGAATTAGTATGATGGTAGTAAAGATTGAGAATGAAATCTTAATTATGACACACACCACAAATTCATTGCCATGTTTAGTAATTAAGTAGGTATTTAAAACAAAGCGCTGCTTACCCAATGTCAGTCCCATCTTAAATGCGTTTACATAATTATTAGGTTCTCCTGATTTTCATGATTGTCTATTTCCCAGATAGCTACAATATTTTTCTCATAAAATAACTTTTTTATTTCCTGACTTTCAATTAATTGGCAGAAGCCTTTAGTTCAGACACATAACTGTCAAAATAACGGTGACAAATTGCTGATAATCCACAATTTAGATATGACTGAATTATTTTCCTAACCCTGGTTATGGAAGAAAATTGCAGTTCAATATTTTATACCTCATTCCACGTACATTAGAACACGGTCAACAAGAGCTTTTGTCTACATAATATTGATCGCCTTCAAAGCTTAGTTGATGTGGAAGATCAATACGTCACTGTATCGAAACATCGTCATTAGTCATGAAGATTACGCAATCACTCTAAAAACTTCTGGAAATTCCCTTTGCTTGCTCGAGCCATGTCTTCGATAGGTTTTTATTGGAAAAGCTCTGCCTTGCCTGATGGGTAAAAAAATGATTGGATATTGATCTTGTTGTAAACAAGTTATATCAAAATCTCACTGGAGCTTAGATATGGCGTAATGCCATTTCTTGGTTCTTAAATATTCATTTTCATTTTGTGGAATGTCTTGTAGAGATAGAAGAGTAGTGTGACATGTTATTTTATACATAAAATCCCAAATATGAAAATCTAGGACCAAAACATACTTTGGAATATGCACAGTGTTTCAGCGCGTTTTGGTGCGGCGTAAACCTTGCCTTCATTGAGCTTAACGGTCAAATTTATTATTAAATGAATATGAGAGGCAACTTAAAATCCAAGATTTGATTTCAATAACTGTTGCGCTGAGTATGAAAATGTTTTGTTTCTCATCCTATAGCCATCACAAATTATGTACAGCTAGTCCCATCCGGCCATATGTACAGTTCAATTTAGTGTATTTTTTTTATTATTTCTACCCTCAGAATCATTTTCTCCAGCTCTAATAAGTAAAAGCAACTTGGGCACCGTGTAATCTACGAATTAACAATGAGACATTCTGTAGTTAATTAATTTTCTTACGTTAACTTCCGTCGGCAGATGCTAGTTCCGGACTTTTTGGGCTTCCTGTGGGGACACCCAGGGGTAGAGGTGACTCGCCAGTAATCGAGCCCACCTCGGAACCGGAACCGCCAACATCAGAACCGGAACCAGAACCGCCAGTCTTGGAACCAGAGCCTGTCACCCTTCCCTCAGTTCTCCCTAGATTCAGACGGAGACATGGCTCCAGTAGTTCTAGCGAAGCTTTTGATTTTATGGATTTAAATAACGAAATCGTGGCTGTGGACGCTGAAGTCAAACCAACAGGTAACCTAAAACACTTGTGATACTGCTTTAGATGGGATGAGGGTATTAAAAAAAAAGAGATTCGTTGATATCTTTCACAATAAAAAAGTTTTGGTAGAAAATTTCACCTATATGTGTCAATTTAACTTTAAAATACAAGCTTCATATAATATCATAACCAGCATGGCAATTAAATTTGATACACAATAATATTGCAAGTATCGCTAAAGTATAAAAAAAAATATTGTGCTCTCTTACAATATTTCTCCTTCAATTATTTTGCTTGCAAAATTTTCGCCTTCTTGAAAGCAAAACTTTCCTCACACTTAAAAAATACCCTACGAGTGAAATACAGATTGTAATATCTGAAATAATATTTAAAACAAAAAGACTTTTAATGCTCACATAATTTATTTTTGTTTTCCTTCCCAGGAGGCCCCGAACTAAAGAGATGGGAATGCAACCAACAAGGAGGGGTTTGCGCTTCAAGATGTGAAAACCCTTCAGATACCATAGACATAGTTGACTGTGGGATGGGGCCGCGTGGGATTCTATCGTGCTGCGAGCAATAGAATGCGTTTACTGTGTGAACAGATGATGAATCTTTAACGAGGGTGTGCAGTAGACTAGTCTTGGTGCTGTTTCAACTGTAGTTCATTGCTGCGCATCTTTTCCTCCAACAAGTGCTATTGTCTCTTCGACAGATAAACCGTTTTACAAAAAATAATTCGATTTTGATTAATCTATTAATCTATTAATAGAAGGCCACCATCTTTAAAGCAAGGTTTCTTACTATGTAAAGGTTCTCTTAGTATTCCGATTTTGGTAAACACATATTGCAGCAAGTCTGATTAAGAAAATTGTTTTTTTAATAAAAGTGTTTCATTAAAAGAATGTCAAATGTTTCGTTAGCCTGTATTATAAAAACAAATTTCTAAACAGTATTTCTTCATTGAGCCAAAGTATATTTCTCTCACACAAAAGCAACATCCATTTGTACTCAAAATTTTGACCAGTTACTTTGTTTATTTGTCCTTTAAGTTGATATCATCTTGAGTTTTTTTCCCTTGCAAGCAAATGCGTTTGTGTTAGATAATATATAATTACATCAAACCAATAAATCAATTGTAAACAAGATATAAAAAAAAAAAACGATCTAAGAAAACAGAAATTCTGTGCCGACCTTTAGAAGCAAAGTCCAGCTACAGAAAACTATGCACAGTGCCTCGTAACGAGTTAGAGCAATTCTTGACAAAACCTATTCACAGACATATTGATGGACACAAGAGCTATGAAATCTTGCTACAAAATTGAAGATTTTATTGGCAGCTGTTACACTACTGAAAATTATAATGAAACATAGTTGCAACAGTTAGTTGTCTTTGATGCTATATCTCAATGAAACTGGAATAGAAAATCAATTCAGGTAAACCTAATCTTGAGAATGGCCGCTAAAGCTTATCCCTACGCGAAGGGACTTTGCGTATTTGCATAACTAGAGCTAGAATAGAGATGTTTAGTTAGAGGATTTTTTAACTCTCCAGAGCTTCCGCAGTAATCTGTGGTTCACAGAGACGAATGTAGAGGAGGATCAATGTAGAAAAGCACCCAGATGGATGTTGATGACAGAGTGGAATGGACCGGATGAATTTAAAGCTTTCTGAAAATAGATTGATCCTACAGCAAAGAAAAAAAAAAGTTTATTGAAACCGGTCAATGGGAAGCCCGAACGAATAAGACCATTTATTTGATCATTTAAGACCTTTGCTACTCCACTAATTACTTCTAAAACTAATAAAATTCTATCTGCTTGTGAAAGCAAACGCACAAATAAATTTATAAGGAAATAAATATTTGAAAGCTATTGATTCCATTTACTTCACATTACGGTAAAAGCACATATAAAACAGAGACTCCGAAATAGACTTGGGGAATGTTAAACAACATATGACGAAGAGAAATAATGGTTGAAGCGTTGAGGATTTTTCCTCTGTAGGCAAAATGAAGGATGTTCTCTGATTGGCTTTACAAACAATCTTTTACAGAACAGCGACTTCCCTCGAAGCTAATGATAGGACAAGGTATGTGTGGACTGACCCCACCACCTGACTGTAGCGGCCAGTGATCGAATCCAGGCACTCCATACCTCTACTGACTAAGCTATTTTAGCCCCAGAGTGGTAGGCAAGTCTATCATTAATAGAAAGTTAATTGAAAACTTGAGATCGCAAGGGTTACACCAAAATTAAATCGCACAGAGGGGGAGAGAGAGAGAGAGAGAGAGAGAGAGAGAGAGAGAGAGAGAGAGAGAGAGAGAGAGAGAGAGAGAGAGAGAGAGAGAGAGAGAGAGAGAGAGAGAGAGATCAAACTTATGTAATTGAAAGTTTAATATATAGTTTTCAAACCTCGCGTGTTTTTAAAAAAAGATTTGCCAAATGAAAAATCTCAATAACATGAAACAGGCCTTTTGTGAAAGACCAAATCCGTTGAGGCTTAAAGAATAGGGTTGGGTATTATTTTTCAATTCTTGCGTATGATTAAAAAAATTAATTTTGTTTGAAGCTTTAAGAAGGCACTTTGTGGATCAAGTAGAACACATCGCTGAGCTTTTGATTTAATAAGAAAAGTTTCAGTCAGTTTGTATCAAGCACAATCTGAGTTGTCTCTGAAAGGATGAAATTATCATAAAATAATTCCGAACATTTGCTCTTGAAAATCCTACAAACCCTGTAATGATGTGTAAAGTAAGGAAATAGTTAATTTTTCAATGAGTTTAAAGTAGATCGACTTTTTGTAAAAAATTATGATAGTTTAAAAATATTTGTTGCTTCATGAATCTGTTTTGCCATGAAATCCACAATGGAAGATCAAAGCTGTGAGGGCTTCATGTTATTCTCTACAGTCGGCTCACACTACGCCACCATCGGCTAAGAATACCTAACGTGGGACTTTGAGATGCTAATAAGCTAATATGTCACTACCCTGTTTGCAGGTTTTTATAAAATATTAGCCATTTATACATCTTTTAAACAGCCAACTAATCAACCGATCAACCAATCAATCAATCAACCAAATAACTAATCAACCACTAATATTCCAGACTGTTAGTAGATCAGGCGGGTTTAATGAATTTCAGTCTCTTTTCTTAGCCTCTATGGATAACTTAGATCATATTGCTTTGATAGGATTTTCCCACAAAAGCAGATTTTTGCATTTGTACGAGGGCTCTTTCATAATTAACCGAAAAATGCCTGTAAAATCCGCGTTTTTTATGCTATCAACAAATTTCTTGCACGTGTTCATACCTTGACTCGTCCTTCATTTCTCTACGTAACAGCCAAGTCTGTCAACACACTTCTGCCAACGCCGCACCATGGAATAGATACCCTCTCGGAAGAAACTTCCGTCAAGGTTTTGTAGCCATTTCCGCACATGGTCAACAAGCTCTTCATCGTCATCAAAGCGCTTTCCTGCCAGCTCACGTTTCAGTGGCCCAAAGAGGTGATAATCAGATGGTGCGAGGTCTGGACTGTGTGGTGGGTGTGGCAAAATCTCCCATCCATATTTCTCTAGCCAACCTTGCGTCACTCGTGCTGTGTGGGGTGTAGCGTTGTCGTGTTGCAAAA
>JAWDGP010001311.1:537500-625000 GCA_033675545.1 Elysia crispata | reverse complement strand
CACATTTTGCTATAACCTAAATCATTATAAGATGAACCGAATCTTACAAGCTATTGAAACAACCACGCACTCTAAATATAAGAATTTTAAAGCATATAAATAGAGTGGCAAAACATTGGTGGATTAAAGCTCAGTGCTAATGTGATCAAATGGTCAATATCTTTGCACCGATCCCTGCAAACTTACCTATTTACAGGTTTTACCAACCGCTGTCAAGCAGGTAGAGTTGAGAAAAGAATTCCACAAATTTATTCAATATGGTATGTGTTAACCCCACTAAAATTGGTCCCTGCAAATTTTAGGGGCGACTGTGCTGCTATCACGGAATTGCCAAAAATTACAGGTTGCAGACATTAACAAATTAAAAAAAAAAAAAAAAAAAAAACCAGACAAATAAGATACTGCTGAGTTGATATTCACGAAAATTTTTTTACAGTTACACACAAGTTCAGGTTTCAAACAGTTGTTTTTCGCTGAATGAAATTTACAAAAAAATATCATTCTGTTAGCATAATTACATATAAATGTGTGTGTATATTATATCTATCTATCTTTCTATCTATCTATCTAATATATATATATATATATATATAAGGAAGTGAAATGAAAATGGTCAACACTAGCAAGATTGGTAAAAAAAACATTATATATGAAATGGAGATATTTGATGTTTACAAAGAAGGAACATGACATTGATTGTAACGAATTATATTTAAACTCTTCTGGACCATTAGGCTACGGATGATGAGGATCAAATGCTGTACTTGATCTCAGTAATGAAGAATTCAGTGAGCTGGAAAGACCGAATCTAATTGTCTACCAAAAATTTCAAATTCAGCCCTTTTGAAATAAAAGAAAATGGAGTAACAATAGGAGCACTTAGTAAAAAAAACTAACAGACATTAGACCAGCAGCCTCCGGGGAAACTAATGAGTTTTGGTTTTGAAGGCTCTAATGTCAGTAATGACAATAAATCCACACAGAGTGGACCAACCCAAATAGATTTTCTTGCTGTTTTTTTTTTTTGTTTTGTTTTGTTTGTTTTTTTTTACTGAATTTCGCACCGTATCTCGACAGTGCCACATTAGACACTGCAAAGGTCATAAAACTGGTCGGAAGGTTTAAAAAAAAATAGGAAATTCAAATAATTGTCTTATTAGACAACATTCTTGATCGATATAATTCTGATTTTGATTTTTCCCTAATTAGCTCCTAAGTGACAACTTCTCTTTGGATAACATGACAGAGTCGAAAAATGTTTTGAGAGAAATATACTGTTTAGTCAGAAATTAGGGTAGTAAAGTAATTCTCTAATCTAAACACCGATATGCATGATTTCAATTTGAATTAATATGGAATGGGAGTTAACAGCCACTTGGAACAACCTAATGTTCTCTTTCGAACACAACGCTTTAACAGAGTAAATTAAGTGTGTAAAATGACTTGATCCACCATAAATACTAAAGAACTAAGTTGTTTTTTTGAAATCATGCCTAGTTTAAAACGCTTACAATGGTTCTTTTAAAAGGCCAATTCGAAAGAAAAATGACTAATTGGTTAAATGAAAATTTTGGAATGTGACAATTTTCTAGCCTAAGGCGATATTTTCGGATGAATTTCATGAACAGTCTTTAAAAATTACTTTAAAAAACCCTTTATGACCGACATCATTGACATTTTCCATTATTATAATTACAACATATAGATCAAATATGCTACTTATCGAGGCTGAAATTAAACAGGTAATAACGAAATATCAAGTTATATTCTAAATTAAATAAAATAATTAATCACAAATGACAGAAGTAAAAAAACAAACAAAAAATAACATGTTTTCGGTTCTCATATTTTTGTCCAATTTTGATTAAACTATAACGTATAAAGTTGTCACAAATACAGTTAGACCGAACCTCTTTTGTTCAAAATGTGTGTGTGTATGTTTATTAATCACAGTGAGTCAAAATTCTTCCAAACGAGCTAAATAAGAAAATGTCCAGTTGTTGATTAGACCTATATATGTATATAAAACTTTAAGCATCTCGATCTCTAATGGGATAAGAAACATAAAGTCGTCGCTTGGTGATCACAAACTGGTATTGAAAACAATTAAGGCCAAAGGTCATTCGTCTCATTTGACCCTCTGTCAAGCCCGGGACAGCCATATATCTTGCGTCCAACTGCTAGCATTATTTCATACAATTCCGCTTTACTCAATCAAGATCAACGCTAAGTGACTATTACAGTAAAATGTTTATTTTTCGTGCCCCCTTAGGCTTAAAGTAAATATTAAATTGTAGGTTGATATTCACAAATAATGGAATAGCTATGGACAGCTGTCCTCTGAGGCTAATTTATGAATCTTGAAGTAACAAGCTTTCAAAAAAAAAGTTTTACAAAATATAAACGAAACGATCATTATTGAAATTGAAAATGGAAAAAAAAACCATAAAAGATTCATTCTATCTTCTTTAAAAATGCCTCCTTTGAACCAGGCTGTAATCTAAGGACAAGTTGCTTTTTTTTTTTTTTTTTGCTAAAACAGGCCTTGCAAAAATTTTTTATTTCTTTTCATGATAACTAATACAGACATTCGAGAGATGATTCTTCATTACCAATTATTCGTTAGATTTTTTTTTAATCATTCTGGCACCGGACAGTTTTAGATCTAGTCGTCCAATGATGACAACTAATGCAATGCTCCGTCAGTCTGAAATGTGAGATAATCAATTTTTTTTTAAACATAAATAGAAATAAATGAAATAAAATTGAAAATCTAATTAAAAAAAATACATTTCATACGTTTATCTATATTTCAAATTTATTCTAAAATGGACCTTATTTTACAAAAAAAAAAAAAAAAAAAAAAAACCCAGACTTCCTATATCAAGGGTAATTTCTCTTTATGTCGTATTCACTTCTTTTTGTGTAGCACACATTTGCTTTAGAACCTAAAACATTTCTAAAATCCCTAGTCTCTGATAAGTCTTTTGGACCTTTTCATTAATCTACAAATCCTCCTTAAATATTATGAATGTTCATGACTGACTTGAGCATTCACATCTGCAAAGAATAAAATAACGGCTCCATTTTGTAAGGCCGATTACAAACAATTAATAGTCCATGTGATTTTATTCTGAATTGTGCCCCCTAGTTTCATTCTTTTCAAATGATTGTGCTATGACTATGAGAGGTGTAAATATTTTTTTTAATATAGTGTTTAATCTTGAGTTCTTTCTTTCCCTTCAAGAGATGTATCTTAGGTTTCTGTCGAAAAAAAGTCTATTATTTTCTGATAATATATAGATTCTATGTGATTGGTCATTACTCGTGTAAGATGAAAGAGGGAGTGAGTGAGTGAATGAGAGAGAGAGAGAGAGAGAGAGAGAGAGAGAGAGAGAGAGAGAGAGAGAGAGAGAGAGAGAGAGAGAGAGAGAGAGAGAGAGAGAGAGAGAGAGAGAGGAAGGTAGAGCATTAGGAAAATAACAAGACAGATATATAGATAATTGGATAAATTGACACACACATAGAAAAACATCGCTCAATAAGAAAATAAAAATGTTAATCGAAAAGTAAAATTGACATTTGGGCTACAATGAATTCATTATTTAAAAGTGATGAAGTATGAAGAATAATGATTGACAGATTTTTACCATACAATTCCACTATTATTGATAATCTTAACTTTTTTGAGAATTAAAATATAGGCAGTCTAAGTACTACCCAATGAAGCATATTTTTTTAAAGCCTTTTCTTACACAGTAACTGAAACGTGAAGCTCAGTGAGACCAATAAAGAATAATCTGATACATTAACAAAATCTAGCCAATCACGAGAGGTGACTTCGCCTTAAAAAAAAAAAATAACAAAAATATAGTTATCAGAAAAAAAAAAGAAAAAAAAAAAAAAAAAAAAAACAAAAAAAAACAACTTTTAAAGCAGCGTCAGAATAGTTCTACCAGTACCAGGTAGAAAATTATTCGTCTATTCAATTTAAAAGCTCGTTAGTTTTCCAACAATTAATCTGTCGAAAATGATTCTCAGAACAGCCGTGCCTTTTTTGTTTTTTTGTGATCCAAAGCGTAGCAGCGACAAGCAATTTCCTGTAGGCCAACAATGGATACATTTAAGTAGATCTAAAATGTACTGCTGCGAGTCACGTTTTCATTTTATTCAATAATAATAATTACTAATGGAGGCGAAATCAGAACCAGGCCCAAAAAGGACAGTCTGTGACGTCAGTAGAGTCAACCTCCCGATTTGCCTGACACTTGTCAGATAGGCCAGCATCTACACATCTCTTCATACAATTCTACACAGGATAAACAGTGTATGAAGACGTAAAGAGTGACCTATTGAGTAAGAAATGAATAGCTTTTTCTGTACACCTCGTGTGTTAGAGATGATCTCTCTTTATTTAAGGTAGGTTTAATTGTATTTTTTAAACACTTTTTGGGTACTTCAAGAGCGTACCTAACCTTTATTTTCATTTTTCTTCGTTATTCTATTATAATTATTATATTCTATTATATTATTCGTTATAAAAAATTAACTTTTTAAAATCTCAATAATAAGTTTTATTTACTTATCCCTTTATTCCCCAACTCACAAATTTCTAGACTTTTGCGAAGTCACTTCGTTGCATACTATGTCCATTTCTGATGCAATATCATTGACACAACCTCATCTCGGATTATACACGCAAATGCCACAAACTCTCTTCGTCAATGTCTTCTTTTTATTTTTGCATCTTTGGTAAATACGCAAAAAATAATATGCCAGTAACGATTACAACAACACCGAAACAATATATGGGCCTAATCTAGACTTCGATACTAATATTTTCAGATTTAAAGCACAGTAATCGAAATTGTAGACCTTTAAATCTAGGTGTAGGTTTTGTTTGCGTCTCGTCCTGATTTTGTCGGCAATCTGCTTTCACAATGGCGTTGAATGACAGTAACAAAACCTTTCTTCTATTGAGAGAGAACTCTTTAATCTCACACAGCCACATTGTTTGAGTAAGAGCCTAATGGGCATTTAAAAGTGTTTATGAAATAGCCTTAATTTAAAAAAATGGTGAATTAAATCATAGCCTCTGTCTGTCTGTCTGTCTGCCTGTCTCTCTCTCTCTTTCTGTCTGTCTGTCTCTGTCTCTGTCTTTACTCCCCCCCCCCCCCTCTCTCTCTCTCTCTCTCTCTCTCTCTCTCTCTCTCTCTCTCTCTCTCAAATCTTATTTCTATTAGTCATTGCTTCCTCTGCACTCATTTTTCTGTCCTATTTTTCACGGTCTATTAATTTTTCTTTCTTTCTTTCTTTCTCTCTCTCTCTCTCTCTCTCTCTCTCTCTCTTTATCTCACCCTTTATCTCTCTCTCTCTCTCTCTCTCTCTCTCTCTCTCTCAAATCTTATTTCTATTAGTCATTGCTTCCTTTGCACTCATTTTTCTGTCCTATTTTTCACGGTCTATTAATTTTTCTTTCTTTCTTTCTTTCTCTCTCTCTCTCTCTCTCTCTCTCTCTCTCTCTCTCTCTCTCTCTCTCTCTCTCTCTCTCTCTCTCTCTCTCTCTCTCTCTCTCAAATCTTATTTCTATTAGTCATTACTTCCTTTGCACTCATTTTTCTGTCCTATTTTCCAGTCTTTTATTTCTCTCTCTCTCTCTCTCTCTCTCTCTCTCTCTCTCTTTATCTCTCTCCTTATCTCACCCTTTATATATATATATATATATATATATATATATATATATCTCTCTCTCTCTTTCATCGGATCATCGCAGACATTGATCATACGACAGCACACATTATGCAACTCATCCAGTTCTGCCTTTCTCTACAAACCCAGTTCTTTCCCTCCTGATTCTGGAAGAGACTATGCCTTAAACACCTTCATTAAATGCGTTTCTTCTGAAACCAAGTCAGGAAGTTAAAAAAAATATTATCTCTAATCTCCATAACGAGGAAGAAAAATGTCTTGGAGAGCTTTGAGACAATGCTAAACTCATCATCAAACCTGCTGACAAAGGTGTGACTGTCGTGGTTGTGAACACCAACTATTATATTAGACAGTGCCCTAAGTAATTAACAAAACATCTTATGACAGGAAACTTGTCTCTGAACCTACTAATTCCTACAATAAAAATATCAAAGAAGTTATAGCAAAATGGATAGAGGAACAGGAATTAGCCGCGAGACAGGCAAAGCCCTCCTCGAGCCTCATCTCACTCCAGGAACGTTTTACATTCTTCATAAGATCCACAAAGAGAAGAACTTAGGGAGGCCCATTATTAGAGGAAAAAAGGTGTCCCACAAAGATTTTATTTCAATTTGTGGACTAACATATGAAGGATCTGTTACCTTCATATGTGCAGGATGACATGGATTTCCTTCGAAAAGCCCATGATATCAATAACACATGCAAATACATTTCATCCTACCACAGTAGACATATCTACAAATCATACAAAAAAAAAAGCTTTCAGACTTGCAGACACTAGAACAATATCGAAAACCAAGCGACATTTCCATTTACGCTAATCCACAAACAAGTTTTATTTCCCATACTGACTGATAAAAGAAGAGAGAGAGAGAGAGAGGGGGGGGGGGGGAGAAAGAGAAAGAGAGAGAGATGGAGGGAGGGAGGAAAAGAAAGAGAAAAAGAGGGGGAAGGATGGAAAGGCAGAGATACAGAGAATCTATATCTCCGGAACTTATTCATCTCTTATATAATCATTTATATATTTACATGCACCTATCTTTCATAAGTTGTAGTACAATAGCTTTGCTGCAAGAAATCTTTTACAGTCTTAGGGCAGTAGGTCTCTTCATTTTTATATGATTGAAAGACCAGGTTTTGTAACCACTACCTTTAAATCAATATACAGGTACTGAAATCATCATTTATATTACACTATGACCATTGCTTGTGGTTTAGATGTGTTTTTGTACCAACCACATAATCCGATGAAAAGCTAGGGAAAGAGAGAGAGAGAGAGAGAGAGAGAGAGAGAGAGAGAGAGAGAGAGAGAGAGAGAGAGAGAGAGAGAGAGAGAGAGAGAGAGAGAGAGAGAGAGAGAGAGAGAGAGAGAGAGAGAGAGAGAGAGAGAGAGAGAGAAAATCAAAACATCTGTTGAAGCTAGTGAAATTAGTGCAGAGACGACATGCTAAGAAAGGGAGCTAACTATATTGACGTTTCTTGCAATGTATGTACATAGAAAGAATTTGGACAGCTATAAGATTTTCCAAAAATTGTCAACTTCTTTTGCATAACTTTTATAACAACCTATTTGAAAGAAACTCTTTACATTTGTATCTCGCCTCCGCACATCTCAGTCATCTGCCCCCGCTTTCCCATATTTGAACTATAACAAAAACCGCCTTTTTCTTATCTTTGATTTCTGTCTTTAAACTAGCTTGAGTATCTCTTGCCAAATACACGCACCAACTTCATCTAACCGTTATATCAACGAGGTCACATCCTATGCCATCACCAACCTTAGCCATTGCACTGAGCCTTGAAGTATTCTGCGCACTGCCCCTCCCCCAACCAATCACTTGTACGGTCTGAGCCCAGCTCTCCCAATTTTATGTGTAACCTGTGAACATCATTTTCTTATATAGTTATATTGTTGTAAAGGTATGGTTAACCATGACTTCCTACCTAACGTATTAGAAGAGATTAATCTAAGCCAATATTTTAGAAATTTGGTAAAGATTTTATACAACAAAGTAAATAGCCAAGTACATGTAACAGTTAATCAGCATTTACCAGATGAAATACGAATAAAAGGATCGGTTCGTCAAGGCTGTAGCTTGTCACCACTCTTATGCACTCTTGCGCTGCAACCTTTATTGGAAAAGATAAGGCAAGACAATTAATGTCAGGAGGTAGACAAGGAAAAATCAAGGCATGATAATGCCATGACCCTGCATTTGTAGTGTCAGAAAATGAGAAAATATCTAAAATAATCAACAAATTTAGAAAGAATGGAGAAATGAGTGGAAGCAAAATTAACATAGGAAAAACAATAGGAATCAGCACAAACATTACAAAACCACCATTAGGAATGAAAGAAAAAGAAGAAATAAGATTATATGGATTGTTTTCTTTACAAATAAAAAATATTAAACTAAGAATGAAACATGGAAAGAACAAGAGCAAAAATACAAATGAAGAACATCGTCTTTTGAGAGAAAACACAATGATATTCGCAAGAGTGCACATCGTAAACACAAAAATAATACCACAAATTGAGTACCCAACAAACATTTCCAGATCATCCAACAATTTTCTCAAAAACTTAAAAAAGATTATTCATCCCTTAATTTTTAAAAATATCTTCAGAAAAGAGTCAAAAAGTCTTACAGATCTAGAAAAAAAGAAAGGAAGACTGAATGCTCACCATTTGAAGGCAATGAGACTAAACTATATTATATATACTTGAAGTTATCGAAAACTGAAAAGAACTTCCTTTCTTGAATTATTAATACGGTTTAAGACCAGTGATTCGTTAAGCTAAGACCAAACACCCCCCACAATTGTAAAGACATAATGCAGTTTGATGCACCAAGAGTTTAGAAAAATCATACAAAAACTTAATCGAGAACGAAAATTCGTGCAAAGAAATAATCCCCAAACTAAAAAAATCTCTTTATCAAAAAACAAAACTTGTACACATATATCTTTTAGTAAAGGCACATTAAGCCTTTAAAATTTTGCATGAGACAAAGACAAGGAACACAGTGAAAGAAATTACCTATAGACTGTTATATAATATGACACCAATAACTCCAGGACAAAAGGTCCTATTTGTATTTGAAAAGGAAATTTAAGAAAGGCAGGTGTTGTCATATGCAAAAATTAAAAACAAAATCTGAAATCGAATTGCTAAGGGCCGTTAAAGAGATAAAAAGTGATTCGACCATAGACATCGACCGCCTTATTTGAACAAATATTTATGCAGGTGATGACAAAGACTGGAGCAAAGTAAGTTTTTAAAGACAAAGAGACGGAATAGGTAAATTGAAAGAAAATGTCATAAAACTGATAATGAGGAAAAAACTCTAACAATGGAAAAATAACTGACGAGTCATTTATAATATTACCATATGTTTATTTTCTTTTACTTTGTTAATTTTGTTTCGTTCCTTACTTCTCTGTGCTGATATGTATTAGAAAGTTGACCAAAAAGATGAATAAAATTAAGAAAAAAAAAGGATATGATGAAAAAAAAAAAAAGAATAACACAAACGTGGAGAAACAACGGCCAAAATCTAGTTACAATATAGAAATACTTTTTAATGGAGACACACTTATCTTCTTTTCTCCTTTTGAAGTTCTTTTTCAGTCTTAGATTACAGATAAGATAGGGGAAGGAAAGAAGGAAAAGGAAAAAAATGGAAAGTCTGAAAGCTGATAAATAAACGACTCTTTATGACCTATTGGGTTCGAACGGCAGAGTTTCAGAGAAATATGACTTTGATTAGAAAAGGAGAGGAAAAAAGAAAAGATCCAAAGATGAAAAAAAAATAAAAAAGAACTAAGGGAAGAACAAACAAACAAATAATGGGTATAAGCTAAGAACATTCGCGCATAAGTAAAGCCATTTTATTTTAAATGACATCTATCAATATAATGTTGAAGTATTTTCATTCTTTTTTTGTTCTACAAGTTAATATCTAAACATAAAGACTTAAAAAAAAAAAAGATCGATGAACAAGTTTGAAACCAACATCTCAGAGCCACTGAAGCTTTGCTGGCCCTAATCTCGCTCCCTCATTCCGCGCTTCGGTTCACCCACTTTACGCTGCTAAGAAGTCTAACTGAGGCTGGATCACTAAAAAAACAAACAAGCCCAGTCAGGTTTTTAAGGTGTGGGCGCTCAGTGCAGTGTAGAAGAAATTTAAAAAAAGGCTAATTAATAAATTTAATCAACCTTTACGTGCAAATATCAATTCAATATCAAGAGAATCAACAGCCCGTTTCACTTCATGTCAGTAAGTGAGGTCAAGCTCAATAACAATAATAAAAACATTTTCAATACAAAGAAAAATTAAAAATTGTCATTAGCATTTTAGACATTCTTATCACGCAAGATCTTAAATCTTAAAAAGAATCAAGAAGAAACTAGAATGTGTAGGCTTAGATCAGCACTAGATTCAAGATTGAGATTGTCGGTATGACTCGAATCTATACCTAGATCTTCATCAGATCTAGACCTTTGATCTATATCGCGATAAATATTGAATTAACATCATGTTTTTTCTTTTTAAAATTAATTAATTGTTCAATATTTAATCATTTTTTCCAATCTGAGTGGTTTAATATGATTAAATTTGAAATCTTGCAAACAGGTACTGCGTAGGTTTGTGCCCTACATGTAGGCCCATCACTTCAATCACCAACAACAAAATTCTTCTTACTATAATGCTAAGATGAAGTTGACCCAAATATACGGTTGATTTGATGTCTTTTGTAATATGTCATTACTTTTTAAATTGATTGTTTTTCATGGAATACCTTGTAACATTAGTGAGACTAAAGGTAACCATAGCCGCTTCAGTGTGGCGCGGCGCAGGCGGTACTATCCCACAGGTTAGTGAGGACACTCAAATGTACCGACTGAGCAAAAACTTCAATTTTTTAGTCCTTTCGTTTCGTGGTCTCTAAGGTCGTCCGAGATAGCCTATCCGATTCATTAGTGGCACGATATCGTAGATCTATATCTAGCCTATGAAAGATCACCCACCTAATTTTGAATAATTATATTGAAATTTTAAAGTCATTGGTAGTGGGCAGACAGCAAACCCTCAAGTTTTTAAAGCACATAATAGTTTACAAATTGAATTGTTTTTATATAATTTGACTCCCAACCCTTTTTTAACTTTTAAGGCATGAAACAGAAGTATAAAGCTTTTACTGTAAGATATAGGAAAAGAAAATCTGTTCGGCACCTCGAAAAAATTTATAGAGAAGAAAAACTGAACAAAATAAAATAAGCAAGCACCAACACATACCCACAACCCGCAATGATCTCATTTCTTATTTATTTTCACCTTGTAGCCAGTACAACTTTTACAAAATATCTGCAAATATTCAAAGATGTGCAATTATTATGGAAATAAATAATTATCAATTTTTAGGAAACTTTTCTAGACAAAATTCCACCAGAACACTATTTTTACCACATAGGATAAATAAAGTCTCCACCTTCTTTGACCAAAACAGTTATGGCGGCACCGGAAAATTACGAGAATACCCATGACATCCTGAAGTGCCTGTCAGTTTATCTGCCCGTTCCTTAATTTGTGGTATTATCCAGTTGACCTCGAGTGATATTATTTCACAAAAGAGTTCCACAGCAGAACTGTAAGCTGGAAACCCCCATAACCAGTGAATAAGACCTAACAGATCCGAGTCACAAGCCAAAAGAGAAAGAGTCTAAATAGCAGCCCCTAAAAAATTAAAAGAAAATCGGAAGAAGAATCAGAAAGGAAAAGCACGACAGAAAAATTGAGGGAATAAAACGTGCGGCAGTAAAAAAATGTGCAAGGAAATAATAAAAAATTTACTTACTAAGGTTAAAAAAAATTAACATCATCATCTATTGTCACCATCATAAAAATGTTACTTAACTCATTTCAAACATTAAATTATCATTTCTGGTTTGTTTGGTTTTTGTCCTGTAATTATAAAGTTGTGTGTCTGTTCCTTTTTAGTCTCTCTCTCTCTCTCTCTCTCTCTCTCTCTCTCTCTCTCTCTCTCTCTCTCTCTCTCTCTCTCTCTCTCTCTCTCTCTCTCTTCCTTTATCTCTTTCTCTTTCTCTAAATTTCTTACACCATTTTCTTTTTGTCTTAGATATTTAAGATGTTTGAAAGAAAGTTTTCTCATACATTTTTTCTTTTTTGTTTGTTAATATAACGCAACATTTATTAAGTACAACAGAATAATCTCCCGTTTTTGCAAAACTCCTAAAACCCATCATAAACCTCTTAAAGAATATGATGAAATGCAAAGCGAGATAGACCACCGATTTAGTGTAGATGTACTTTAGCATAGGTACGGTGTTCAGGAAATCAAGTGAGTATGGCTCAATCAGGTTATTGATCTTCTCAGTTTGTTACCACCAAACTCACGTCTACAATAGGTGAGTTCTCATCCTCCTCACATTCACTATCAATAAATAACTTTAATTCACACTCTGTACTATACTGTTGAAAACTAACAGTGTTCTAGGGACCTTGACTGATAAATCATTAAACCCATAAACCCATAGCGTTTTCCCCTTCATAGCGACACACAAAACTATGATTCAGCAACAACAAAAGAAGAGGTATCACTTCTAAAAGCATCGAGAGAATTCATGACTTTAATGAAACGTCAATGAAAATGGAGAAAAGCACTTTATGATTAACGAAATTCTATTTGTGTCTTGAAAAAAAATGTAAATGAAGATCTTACGTCATAGTAATATGATTCCTTGAGAATGTGAGTTAAATGAATGCACTGCAAAATAAAAGCTTCTTGATTCCACTACTTGTAATCAACGATGAAATTTATTCATCTTTGTAGGCAAACCTTTATTTTCCACTAGTTAGAACATTTTGCTCTCAATGGTGCGCTAAGCAAACCATCAGTTTCAATATTGAAATTTATTCATCTTTGTAGGCAAACCTTTATTTTCCACTAGTTAGAACATTTTGCTCTCAATGGTGCGCTAAGCAAACCATCAGTTTCAATATTGAAATTTATTCATCTTTGTAGGCAAACCTTTATTTTCCACTAGTTAGAACATTTTGCTCTCAATGGTGCGCTAAGCAAACCATCAGTTTCAATATTGAAACCTCACGCGTGTCTACCAGTCTTAGATTTAAAATATATCAATGACCCCCGATTCATACCATTGGGCTGTTTTGTTTTTAGTCAAAACAAATTAAAATGACTGAAAAACAATAACCCAAAATTGAGGCAAAATGAATGTTGAAAATCAAGAAATATCACTCATGGTTATTTTAAGCTATAGCCTACATCACATTCGTGAAAGTTTTGGGCGAATACTATAAGTGTCACGGATATCTCATGATCACTTGAGCCATCTCAACTGACAAATTATTATGAGTAGTAGTAGTAGTAGTAGTAGTAGCAGTAGTAGTAGTAGTAGTAGTAGTAGTAGTAGTAGTAGTAGTAGTAGCAGTAGTAGCAGCAGCAGCAGCAGCAGTAGTAGTAGTAGCAGCAGCAGCAGCAGCAGCAGCAGCAGCAGCAGTAGTAGTAGTAGTAGTAGTAGTAGTAGTAGTAGTAGTAGTAGTAGTAGTAGTAGTAGTAGTAATAATAATAATAATAATCACAATAATAATAAAACAAATTAATGCAACATCAGCTATCTCGTACTTGTTTATTTAAGAGCAGCAAGGTTTTGTAAATATGGGATGATGTCAATTCCACAAGGTCATCTACTCTATGATCAAGACATAGAATTTAAAATAATATGTAAAACGTTTATTAGAATATTTGCTAAACAAAATTCTTTTTTTACGACTTTGGGCTTCACTAGTCTGTTATGTATCACATGCGGAAGTTGTTTTCCTCTTTTCCCTATGTGGCTTGATAACCAAATAATTTCTTACTTAAAAAAAAACTACAATATAAGGTCTGCTTAGGAGGAACAATACATATTTTGTTCCCTTGCCCAATGCCCTCTTTTGAAAGTGGGATCACGAAACCCAATTATCTTAGAACACGTTTTGCCAATCACAAAAATATTTTTGTAATTGGTACTTTGCTCCTTATTATCATCAGGAATCTTCATCATTGCACTCTGAGAACAAAACATTGATTTAGTGCCAATTTAATAATTGGCAGCCTAATTGGCTAAGCCTTGACTTACGTGAGGTCATGAAAAGAAAATGTCATGAAAGAAGATCACATTTTCTATGACAAGTCAGATATCGGAAATATTCTTTTAGCCTGATAAATTTGTTCCCAGACTTTGATGAAATTTATTTCTTAAAAGAGTGCACTTTTTGTTTTATTCTAAGATTATGAAATAATAAAAAATCAAACCAAACATCGTATATTTGTAAATCATTTTCCAGGTCAATATTTTATAGCATTCGAAATACTGTAGAGCAACATAAGAAAACGAAATTAATAAACAATTTATTAAGTTAACCATAATGCATTTTGGGTAAGTTTAAGACAAAAGTTATGATTTTTTCAACGGTCTTTACCTTGTGTACTGCTATATTAACCATATTGAAAGACAAGTTATCTTGATACTTGCTTCACATCTTAACTTTTATCTCGGTGTAGATTAAGAATCACGTTTTAATGACTTTTTATGCAAATGATATATTGTTGCTTTTAAAGCGATAGTCTTGTTGAAGAAAATTGTGAGTTTTAAAAATGAAAATGCAACATCAGTTCTTTCAAGCATAATTACTCAGGGCTCTTACCTCTGCAAATTACCCCGAAATATCGATATTATCTTTGCCATCATGTTGCCCAGTATGTGATACAAGTGTTGTGGTTACATGCATTTCTGGTGTTGTGATACAAGTGTTTCTAGTTGCACGCATTTCTTGTGTTGTGATACAAGTTAGTGTTGTAGATACACGCATTTCTTGTTTTGTGATACAAGTGTTGCAGATACACGCATTTCTTGTGTTGTGATACAAGTGTTGTAGTTACACGCATTTCTTGTGTTGTGATACAAGTGTTGTAGATACACGCATTTCTTGCGTTGTGATTCAAGTGTTTGTAGTTACACGCATTTCTTGTGTTGTGATACAAGTGTTGTAGTTACACGCATTTCTTGTGTTGTGATACAAGTGTTGTAGATACACGCATATCTTGTGTTGTGATACAAGTGTTTGTAGTTATGCGCATTTCTTGTGTTGTGATACAAGTGTTGTAGATACACACATTTCTTGCGTTGTGATACAAGTGTTGTAGATACACGCATTTCTTGGTTTGTGATACAAGTGTTTTTGATCATGGTATCACATAAGTTGTCATGTGCTTCAGTTTCCTATTCATTTGGGGAATTTGAGTTGAAAATGGTTTAAAGAGAGGCAAAAAATGTGAACAAAAAAAGTTAACATTGCTAATATGCTTTGTACATTAGTCAAGATAATCATCTTCACATCCTTTGCATATCTATGAGGATTTTGAGCTTTACTCAATCAAAATATTCTCTATTCATGATACGATATGAAGAGTATAAAAATTCTTAGCCAGAAATTGGTTGTTCTATTATTCATTGAAATCTAAGTTTGGATAAACTATGCGACTAATGAGCTGCGAACTTATATGTGTGCCTTAAGCCTCTCTCGTAGATTAGAGATAAAGTTACACAATTAGGCGAATGATAAGACTTTGTGGATTTCATGGCGATACCATGAGGCCACTTTGGAGAGCCATTTACAGACACACACACACACACACACACAAAGGGACCATTGGTCATTACTCTGACGGTTCAATCATAGCAGTCGCAAGAATCCACGGTGTCCATGTTCTGCTGATAAGACTCTAATTAATAATACTTTGTGAGAATTCGACGAGCAAGCAGCTATTCCTCAGAAGTTCAAACGCCTGTATAATTGAAGCAAAGACCTTGATGTTATTCGAATACGATGACGGTCTTTAAAAAGCCGCTGTTTTCCATTTCTCCATGTCGAATTGATGATCATTATCAATGTGAGATAAATTATCTATAAGACCCTTAGGTCGACTAAAGTAAAAAATAATGAGCCCCACGCATGAAAATATGTGCCTTTTTTTGCCGTGTGGTGAATCTCAATGATAACCACGTTTTTCCACCATGAGAGGTAGGACTTGTTGAGTAATATGGGCATTAGCTTTGGTCTCCTGAGCAAAGAGGGTATATTGTGATTAGTGGTTATCATGCACGTGAGAGAAACTAGATCATTAATTATATTTAATTAGTGAGTAGGATAATATGTTAAAAGATAAAACTAAACAGAAAGAGTGTGATAGTGATGCAAACCTGCAAACTGAGAGAGGTTTTAGGTATATTGGAAATACGAGAGATGGATGGTGAGAGAGAGAGAGAGAGAGAGAGAGAGAGAGAGAGAGAGAGAGAGAGAGAGAGAGAGAGAGAGAGAGAGAGAGAGAGAGAGAGAGAGAGAGAGAGAGAGAGAGAGAGAGAGAGAGAGAGAGAGAGAGAGAGAGAGAGAGAGAGAGAGAGAGAGAGAGAGTTTTAATAAAGGATAATTATTAGCGAATATGAATTCAACATAATTTTGTTCACCTCAATTGAAAAGGCAGGAGTCCCTTATGTACCAAGATAGCCATATCATCATAGTTATTCAGTCAACATAACCTTTACAGGTTTTTTTTTTTTTCATAAAATTTTAAGCCTGGTTGGCGTGAATATTCTCTTGAGCAGGAAACTAAGATGGCTGTTACACTATAACAGTTCGATAGGTAGAAAGATTATTTTGTGTTAAATGCTTACATAAATTCTTAGCATTTTGTCGAATTACAATGTTCATTTCTTAAAAAAAATCGCTAAAGGCTTTAAACAGCGTGAGAACAATAACAGAAAAGCTTTATTGCGTCTTACCTGACACACCTGTCTTGTTTGTAATAACAACAAACTTGTGACGCATAAATTCTATTAAAGCTCTTAGGACACCATTGCTGTTGAAGAACGATAACTGATTAGAAGCAGTAAGGGCGGGCTGCTAAGGAGAAATGACTTCATGATATTTTAACCCTGTGTGGACGCGAAACTTGAATTGGCAATAGGTAGAAAAGAATATGAAATAGAAAAGAAACGGAGAAGAGGTTAAAGTACTGACATTCCAATAACGTTTGTATTTATTACATTGACAAAAAATGTAACTACATGCACTTTCACAATTTTTGTCTTGACAAGGCTGTGGATGCCGTATAGGGCATGTAAGATCTCTGTCTATACCATTTGTCTTTCCTACCTGTCTTGAAATAGATCTAAGTTTGTGATCACTTTTGTTATTTTTTTCTTTTCTTTTATCATTATCAACAACTTGTTTCTTTTTATCCCTAGATCTATCTCCATCTGCTGATTTTGTTTAAGTGACTTCTCTTTTTCAAAATGAGTCCGGGTCATAAAGGTAACACACAAAAAAACAACAAAAAACAAAAAATAAAAACAATACAAAATAACAACAAAATAAACAATGAAATAAAACAAAAACTTACCAACATACAAAACAAAAATGTGACCCCCCATCTCGTGCAGTAGACTTTCTCATCACTGATGTGCTATAAATCTATTGCAGGATGAACCATTGGATCATGTTATAAAACATTGATTTAGATTGCTTTGAGAATCAAAAGCGCCATCCTAATCGAAGGTTTAATCAAGCAAATCGTTGGAGTCATTGGACCCTAGACTTTGCACTCTTTACTTGTATAAACCACTGTTCAACAGCCACTGGGTAATAAAAGAATCAAGGACGTCCTCGGCTCGCAATTAAAAAAAACTAATTAAAAGAATTGTTTCGGAACATTGAGGGGATGAAGGTACTAAAGGACACCAAGTAAGTCATTTCATCTGTGTTAGTTATTGTGATCCACAGAGCTTTTTCTTAGAAGCAAAGTTGGTTTATATTTACAGTTCAAGAACACTAGCCAAAAATGTAATAATGTTGATTTTTGACAGTTTCTATGTACAAAAAAATAAACCCAATATCTGGTTCTAAGCAGTCTAGGAATCATAGAGTTCAGGAATTGTTATCTTTTGCCTTGTACAACTGATACATCAAAATATTAACTAAAAAATTACGCATGGCATATCAAGACCTTTTGAACAAGATTGTCTCTCTGCAATCTAGCAATATTATCTTTAGATAAAATCATTCACATACCTTAAACTATGTCGTGGGCTGTTCGGGGGAACTGATATCATAACTACTCCTTTTAATAGATGACATTCCTAAGAAAGAAAGGCCGGCGATAGTTACCCGCCTTGATTTTCTAACACTTTTAGACCAAATTTTAAGGGATATACAGGCGTAGTTTATAAATTATGAATTTATACACCTCGTTCTACAATAATAACAGACAAATGAAGCTGAATTTCACCTGCATTTTGCACTTGCAAAATAAATAGAATTTACAATAAAAACCTTGTTTAGATCTAAATTTCTATACATTTCTTTACAAAACTCTCCCAGATGTAATGACCTAGCCTAGATGTAGTTCTTTTGCTCACGAAAACGTAAGAGCAAAATATTTGCAATTCATGTTCTAGTTTGGTTACGCTGAAGAATAATTTATAAGTACTGGACATACAGAAAGAAGAGGCTGGAAACTCCCCTTCTTAGCTGTAGCAACAAAACTCGCGATGGTAAACCAGTTAATTCAGATTCAATCTAGCCACAATATTACCCTTGTTTTTAAGGCTTTCTGTCTGTCTGTCTGCCTATCTCTCTTTCCTTTCTCTCTCTCGCAATCGCTCTCTCTCTCTCTCTCTCTCTCTCTCTCTCTCTCTCTCTCTCTCTCTCTCTCTTCCCCCACCCCCCACTCCATTGCCCTTATGTAGTAAAATTGTTTTGCAAAAGCCTTGAGATATTGACGAAATTGGAAATGAACGATATCACCTGTAAACTCAAATTCATGGCACTTTATACATTAAATTATTTAAATTCGCTTTCGTCTAAAAGAACGAGAGAGAGAGAGACGGAGAGAGAGTTCTCATAGAGATGGGTCTGAGATAGGGAAATAGGAATATAAAGTGAGTATGTGTGATATTGAACTGAGAGAGAGACAGAGAGAGAGAGAAAGTAAAGAGAGATAGGCAGACGGACAGACAGAAAGCCTTAAAAACAAGGGTAATATTGTGGCTATATTGAACTGAGAGAGAGAGAGAGAGAGAGAGAGAGAGAGAGAGAGAGAGAGAGAGAGGGAGGAGGAGGAGAATAGGAGAGAGGCGGGGGAGAAAAAGGGAGTGAGACTGTGAGAGAAGAGAGAGAGAGAGAGAGAGAGAGAGAGAGAGAGAGAGAGAGAGAGAGAGAGAGAGAGAGAGAGAAATTAAAAGAGATTAGAACAGAGAGTGTGTTTTTACGAAGGAAAAGAAAAATATGCAGAGACAGATCGAGAGACAGAAGAGATAGGAGAGGAATGAATCAGAGAGAAATGAAGAGATGAGATGAAAGACAAAGATGGAGAGATAGAGAGAAAGAGAGGAAATTTGAGGTGTGCGTCAGACAGGCACTCTCTCTTCTAGCATGCCTGTCTGACGTACTCCATATATATATATATATATATATATATATATATATATATAGAGAGAGAGAGAGAGAGAGAGAGAGAGAGAGAAAAGGATAAAGAGACCTGCAGTTAGAGACAAATATGAAGACTGAGAGAAAAAGACAAGAAGACATAAACAGAGAGTCAAAGAGTCAAAGAGTAATGGAAAAATTATATGTAGCTAGAGTCAGAAACAGTAAACGAGAGAAAAAAAGAAAGGAGTTAGAGAAAGAGAGATGAAGTCAGAGAGAGAGAGAGAATGAGAAAGAGAGAGAGAGAGAGAGAGAGAGAGAGAGAGAGAGAGAGAGAGAGAGAGAGAGAGAGAGAGAGAGAGAGAGAGAGAGAGAGAGAATGAGAGTTTACCGATGGCTGGCAATTAGGCTTACACCTCGACAGCAATGTTGTCACGGAGCGCGACAGATGGTTTCTTGTATCTTTTTCTGTGTCTCCCACGAACATGGCATGTCAACTGACACAAATCTTACACCGTTTTTTTAAATAACTTTTTTTACTTGTTCAAGTTTAAATCTATTAAATACTCAAATTTAAGATACAAAACTAATATTTTCCACCTCTAAACAACAGTATCTGCATTAGACGCTAACTGCTAAGCTTAGGCGTAGGCTGTGTTTGTCAGGCTTTCAAGGAAGGTAACTCTCGCTGAAGTTTATTGGAGAAATCGTCTATCACGTAGAGAGTCAGCACCTATTAACTATATCAACCTCTTAACTTCATCAAACAATATAATTGTGCCTAGTTCTCTGCACACACATGTCGGTAACTAAACGCTTCGCCATGATGACGGTTACTCATACTTCAATTTAGATCTTTTCTCTGGATCTTGTCGCAAAATAGAAATGACCTTTAAAAATTGGACTTATCGATGCTGATCCTTGTAATTTTTTTTTACAAAATCCGAATTTTAGGTATTCTATTGAAATTTTACCTGAAATACGGATTAAGAAGTGTTAGGTCCTAGTGCTAGATTATTGATTTTCATCGTGGGTAACGGCATATTAATACGTCTTGTCAGTTCAATGGATAGGATTTCCATCGATATCTAATAAAACATCGTGAGTGATCTCCCTTATCAAATAGTTAGATAATCTTGTAAAATCCCAATCAATTTGTCGATAATTTTAAACGGGCATTAGCATAATAAGTACAAACAACCTCATGTCCCGCAGGGTATGTAATTCTCGGTCCTTTTTGTAGGAATTTATAGCCTTATGAGCATTAAGGAGGATCTTTAAAACATAGTACCCTTGATGTAACCGCCTATCTGGTTTGAACACAGACTCAACCATCTCAGCTGGTCCAAAATTGTGCCCCGAACTAATCTTTTGAGATTGGCCTTGTCATCAGCGCATAAATATCAGGTAGATGCGCCTGCTTCCTGTTTTACGTCAAACCTTTTCAAGTTCAGAAAGGCAAAATGTTTTATATTGTTCTCCCGAAGCAGTCAGTACAACGCTGTGAACTAAGCGCTATCACAACAATTCTAATTAACATCTTTAAGTGTTAAAAATGTAATGAGCTCTTATCCTCTAAACGTTTTGTTAGTTGATGAGCCCAAATATTTCAGAGTAGTTGTCTGTCTGATATTGATCCTGGGCCTGATTGGACTCGGTCCTCTAGTGATTCTGCCGTGTACTGGTCCCAATCATTACAAACAGGTTGTTTTGTTTTTAAATACAAACTTAGCTTTATGTAAGTCAGATCCTCACTACTATAACAAGGAAGCTAAAAAATTGGCCTGCCGGGTTTTTTCGTCGATGAGAGGCCGGCTCAAAGAGTAGAATTATTTTTTCAAACTAACATGCACTCGAGTAGTCATGCTGTAGAAGATTAATAAATTTGCAATGAAACTTTGGCTATGGAATACTACAATCCTTTGAGATGTATCGTTTAAAAAAATGAAAAAAAAAATAACTTCAAAATTCTTGTTTGGGGCAGGTATTACAACACTACAATTATTTTCAATATGCAGAAAATTTTTAAAAGGAAAATGCGAAAAGAGGGAGAGTATCGGAAAACATGTATCACCATAAAAAAATACAGTAGTAATAATAATAATAATAATAATAATAATAATAATAATAATAATAATAATAATAATAATAATAATAGTAGTAGTAGTAGTAGTAGTAATAATAATAATAATAATAATAATAATAATAGTAGTAGTAGTAGTAGTAGTAGTAGTAGTAGTAGTAGTAGTAGTAGTAGTAGTAGTAGTAGTAGTAGTAGTAGTAGTAGTAGTAGTAGTAGTAGTAGTAGTAGTAGTAGTAGTAGTAGGAGTAGTAGGAGGAGGAGGAGGAGGAGGAGGAGCAGCAGCAGCAGCAGCAGCAGCAGCAGTAGCAGCAGCAGCAGCAGCAGTAGCAGTAGCAGCAGCAGCAGTAGCAGTAGTAGCAGTAGTAGCAGTAGCAGCAGTAGTAGTAGTAGCAGTAGCAGCAGTAGCAGTAGTAGTAGTAGTAGTAGTAGTAGTAGTAGTAGTAGTAGTAGTAGTAGTAGTAGTAGTAGTAGTAGTTGTAGTAATGGTGAGGACGAGATGACCAGTAACTGTTTTTACATACAAAACCATAAGCTTAAGGAAGGAAAAAGGCGAACATGATCCAGATCAATGAGGTTAGTACATACATAAATTAACTACATGTGAAGAGCAACTCATTCCTCTACCACCTAAATGTAAGTTTTGGTGTAGAAAAAAAAAAGTTAAAAAATTTAGTCCTGCTTTTTATTTTTTTCTAAAATCATTGTTTGATCAGAATCAGCGATCTTATTTTATATTTACGTCGATCGTGAAATTTAGGGCGGATCTAAGTGACTGGCTTTCGTTTCGTTTGGCTCTAGGATTTATTGTAACAACCATGTACGGTGAAGAGTATGAAAGCACATTGATGATATCATTAAGTTAAATACTGCATAAATCCTCAGTTGCCAGTACAATTTTTGTTTCACAGACATTAGGACAAAACAGTTGAAAATAAAATAAAATCCTTATTCTCTTTTTTGATTATTGCCTAGGGTTGTTTGAGTAATAGGAAACCTTATTTATGAAACTGATCAAACTCGATGCTTATGGGGCCTGGAATTGAAATTACAAGCAGCACACAATGATGTATTGCTCTTCAGAAAAAAGCTTAAGATCTCATGTCTTGAATGGTAATCGATCCGCACTTTGACATCGAGTCGTAAATGGAAGTTATTATCGGGCCATTGTTGGTAAAACAATATTTTCACTTTTTTAAAGAAAAAAAATGTAAAATTTTAAAATAGAGCTTTAAACATCTTTCAGCACTTTAAGTGTGACTGTGGTGCAAATAGTCGGAACTTCACACCTTTCTGAACAGGAACTTTTTTGTATGGAAATAATGAATTTATCAAGTTGATTTTGAATGGGACATTTTATAATCCAATCTATATAACTTATCGAATGTACAGAAACCAAGTGGATACTAATATCAATTGTTGCAACGTAAATGTTATTTGTTACAAAAGGAAAATGAAGACTGTCGAATATTACAAAATAAAATAATTCTCTTCAGGAAGTCAAAATCAGATTACAAAATAATGCTTTTAAAGCAGCTGTAATAATATACAAAGGAACTCTCACGTAACATTATGTTTCATCATTTTCAAACTGTAAGTGTTTTAGGCAGGTTTAAGTAAGGCCAAGTCTATTTTAACTGGTATATTGAATTGTTTGTGAAAAAAAAAATTACACAGAGCATGATTCAAGTCTTTTTTCACACGCCATACAAGATTCGTCTTTTAGATTCTTAATAGTTTAACTCACAAACAGAGAGAGAGAGAGAGAGAGAGAGAGAGAGAGAGAGAGAGAGAGAGAGAGAGAGAGAGAGAGAGAGAGAGAGAGAGGCAGAGAGGGAGGAGGGAGAGAAAGAAAACTTATTGAAAAACATAAAAGAATATGAAATATATTTTGCCAGGGAGGACGGTTTAGTCCAAAATGAGAGATGCGGTTGAAGGCAATGATGAAAGAAGTGAACATAAATAAGGACTGTAAAGAGATGGAGAAGAATGGTGAAGAAGAAAATAAATAGGAGAACTAGAATAGAGAATACGGCAGAGAAAGAGAAGATAAAAAGAAGAAGAAGAAGAAGAAGAAGAAGAAGAAGAAGAAGAAGAAGAAGAAGAAGAAGAAGAAGAAGAAGAAGAAGAAGAAGTAAAAATCAATAACAACTCCTATTACACATCAAACAAAAGCAATGACGAAGTCCTTTTTGAAAATTTTGAAAAAAAAGCAAACCAAAACAAATACAAAACAACTCTTTGTGGGTCCTTCTACACATTTTAAGGGAGCATTATTTTTCGTACTAGTCTATGTCCTATGTGAGAACCTTTCAGGAGAGTATGACATATCAATCATCCACCAAGCAAGGAAATGAACTTAATGTCATTGAAACTGAAGAAGTCGGAAGCATTTTATCTTCTCTTTGTTTTCAGGAATCGCTACTTTAAATCCACGTCCTATCCCATTTTCCTAAGTTGATCTTCAGTTATGTATTGATGTTTACTCGGGAGGCGCAGCTTTTGGTTCCATACGGCGAGGCATGGTTCCACCTCTACCTTTCTCCCGCTCTCGCCACACAGCATGACGAACGTTTCCTTTGTCCCCTAACTTTCTAGATTTCTGATTGTCCTCTCTCATTGAAGTTATTGAGAGAAGAGCGACACATAGTTTGGTGCCTCTCTTCGAATACCCGCCCGTTACGTAAGTGGATATTAAATTTTTAAAAACTGCATTGATAAGTTAAGCTTCACTGTTTGAAGAAGATTTTGTATGATTTTATTGATGATAATAACTTGAAAAGTTACAAAAAATACCTTAATAACAAAAACTAACGCAGGTAACCATACACAGAGTTACATAAAACATAATCAACCATATAGGCGTGTTTATTGATTATATAAGAGACAGCTTTGCAAAGATGTGCCGATGGTTTTTCAACAAAGCAGATGGGATATTGTAATATTTAAGTCATACAGGAAGTGATCCCATTATAAGGAAAAGTAGTATATTACGTTGCAACAGCAATAGTAATCATAGTAAAAGTATTAGTGATGATGATGGTAGTAGCTACAATAGAAGTAGTAGACGTAGTTCTAGTAGTAGTAATTGTAGTAAAGTAGTAGTAGTAGTAGTAGTAGTAGTAGTAGTAGTAGTAGTAGTAGTAGTAGTAGTAGTAGTAGTAGTAGTAGTAGTAGTAGTAGTAGTAGTAGTAGTAGTAGTAGTAGTAGTAGTAGTAGTGGTGGTGGTAGTAGCAGTAGTAGTAGTGGTAGTAGTAGTAGTAGTAGTAGTATTCAGATGATTTTACAGGTGGGGCTATAAAAACACAAACACACACACAAAGGCTGCAATAGATATTTCTTACCGTTAGATTTATAGTGTCAGGTGATTCAGCACATTTCTGCCTAAATACATGTACATGTTGCTAGAGTTTAAAGGTTTTATCAGATCAGTTTAAATTAGATTTACTTTTACAGATCAGTTTGGAATCATTTCAAATATTTCACTACGTACGGTTAAAATGAGTTAAACTGCACTCACACCCAAACAAGCTATCCAGGGGTTCAAAAGGTAAGCATTATTTTAGATTGTGGCTTGGCTACGCAGATCATTCACGGAATGTATTAATTATCTTCTATGGCATCATTTGTAATTTAGTAAATAGTTCGAGAGAATCCTTTATGCTCGTTGAATGGGGGAATCCATCTTTTCTCTTCACCGAGATGATACGAAACGTTGCGTGCAGTAGAAGCCACAATAGTTTATATAAATGTAAGGAATGAATCCGTGTGATCCATCCAGAGAGTGACAGGTCTTTTCTTTCGGTATAACCCACGCTTTCTTTAATTAATTTTGATTGGCAAGTAAGTTTTATTCTTTCAGTCACAGATCAGGCACCGAATAACCCTTGTTGTTTTGGATAGGCGCCTCTTTGTTCTCGAGCAGATAATAATTATAGCACCTTTGATATAACGCTCTAGTTATTAATAAATTGATCATAGCGAGCTGTATTATACCATGCTTTCTTTATAGGCCTTACTCTCATGGCGAATACTACTGTTGAGCTCTGATAAGCAATATGATTTTCCCTAAAAGTATTTAAAACGAGCCTATTCGAGGCTTTGAAGTCTTTTTCAAACGTGAGTATCTGGTGATAAGCATGATATATATCTATAGATTGAGTTAATGTTATACAGCGTGACACTTCACAACCTTATTTCATTTCCTAATCTATTTTTATTGTTTAATAAATTAGTCATTGGCCTCATTTTTGAGAGTCTTGGAAGATTTAACTTCTACCTCTTACGTTTAATAAAATAGACAAAAATGAAAAAAGGTAATTGATATATAAATAAATGAAAAAATTAAACATTCTTTCATGTCTTTTGTGAATACTTACATTCATTTTTAATTCCCCACTGACCCCTAAGCGTCGCGAAATGGGTATTTCTCACATTCTCAGGACATAGATTTAAGAAGAGAGAGGTATTGTCAGCATATAACAGAATTTTTTTGACAATGTAGTTATTTGTGGGAGTTACACCTTGAATTTTTCCCATTTTCTAGAACACTTATGTTATCTTTTGCAAAGGAATAAAAACGATTTGTGCATTTTCAACTACATAGCGCACCATAATCTACAATATCAAGGCTAACAATTTGTGAGCAGTTTTCTTGCCTCTCTCACTTCATCAAAATCTAAATAAAATAATGAGGAACGATTGTGTACTCAAACCGACTAGTCTTTTTTATATAAACAAAAAAAAAAGGTTACTGCAATCTCTTTTTCTTCAAGGATAGAGCTTACTACAATAATTCAGGAGTGTATTGTGCAGCCTTATCAATATTTAATGAAACACTGCCAAGCTGATGCGCTATTGTTCCAGAGTTTCGACTCACACTTATTTTCATCGTTATGTTGATGATCGATTTCTTCCTGCAGGCCCATTGTGCTCTACTTCGACACAAATTCACCCACACATCCTATATTTTTATACTCAGTTTTAGATAACTCAAAACTGGTATTCTAAGTACATAATTCTTTACATACTGGAAACAGTGAATAACCAAAAGATTTTTGTTATCCCTTGGAGAAGTTTGAAAAAATAAAGTTCTAAGTACTCTCGAAGCAAAAACCAGGAATGTTTCTTAACGTGTTAAAACTGTCCTTAACTTTCATTTCGTTGCAATATCTCGTTAGTTACTGCGGAACTTTTCCTTTTTTATTTCAAAAACTGCATAACTATAGCATAATTTTTTTATCATCTATGTAGTTAAAAATGCCAACAAGACAGTGGTAATGATAAAAATTTTAATTCAACAAGTTTACTACTCTTTGCATACTTATGAAAGTTTTTCAAGTATTATACATTTCAACGTTGCTCGATTGGAATTGAATAATCAATATTTATATCGTTTTTTCCTCTCTTTTGTAGATCCTTGGCACACAGATAAAAGAAGCCCTTTAAGATAATTCTCTTGGAATAAATGAAGTGCTTTCCTACCCAGGATGATTTTAACATGAAATAATAGTCTGAATCACTGGTCACCCAAGAGTTTTGACATTCTAAGCAACAGGAAAAAGAAAAAAAAATATTCTCTTTTTCAAACACACACAGACAAACAACGTCGCATTCTTGAAATTTTTGAGACTCTGGATTTTTGGGACACTGGTGAAAAAACAAACAGTTCAACGCTTCAAAGACAAAATGACAAGAGTTAGAGCAGGAATCTTCACATTTACCTTGGTACTAAGCAGTGTGTGCCTGTGTTGCTGGAGCAATCAACGTGTCATTACTTTGGGTAAGATTGTAATATTAATATGCGCTAAATATTTACTCTTTGCTTCTCCAAAAGCCATTTCAAATATATTTGGACAAACGTAAAAGCAAAAACAAAAGTGTAAAGAAATCAATGAGATGCATTGTTTGGAAATGTGAATATATACAAGAAGACACAATAGAAAGTCAATTACAACATAACTTTTCTTCTTCTTCTTCTTCTTCTTCTTCTTCTTCTTCTTCTTCTTCTTCTTCTTCTTCTTCTTCTTCTTATTATTACTACTACTACTACTACTACTACTACTACTACTACTACTACTACTACTACTACTACTACTACTACTACTACTACTACTACTACTACTACTACTACTACTACTACTACTACTACTACTACTACTACTACTACTACTACTACTACTACTACTACTACTACTACTACTACTACTACTACTACTACTACAACTACTTTGACCACTACAACATCAATTTTATTGGATATAACATATCATATTTGTTTTTTTAATCTAAAATCTGTGATCTTTCCTTTTTTACCCAACATGACTAAATCAATATGTGAGGTACATTTTACCCTCGTATGACTCAATAAAAAGAACTAGAAAGGCTGAACGCTTTTTTAGTTGATGTCATAAAAATGAATATTTAAGATAACTGACTTTTCTGGGTGGAATTTTCTTCCCGTCCTAAATAAATGAGTTCTTCAATTTAGATTTTTTCCAACAGAGAAAAAAAAAGTAAATATAGATTGAGGAAAAACGCGAGCTTGTCGGCGCTTAAATGAAGCGAGATGGCCTCATTATGAAAGTGGTAATTTTCTGTCTGTTCATGTCTATTCTTTTTTTTCCTCCTATAATATATGAATTCCATCGAACAAAATAGCTTTGATGATTGAAATGTTAACACAGTGCCGCATGTATTTATTTGATGCACTTTAAGAAAGTCAGTTGAAATGCAAAGAATCACCAAAGGCAGTGAATTCGAGGGAAGGGCAACATTGTTCCTAGAATTTTCCACTGCACGAAAGCAGTACGCAGGTGCAAATACTCAATCTATGACAAAAACATGATCTGTTTATTATTATCATTATTATTATTATTATTATTATTATTATTATTATTATTATTATTATTATTATTATTATTATTATTATTATTATTATTATTATCATCATCATTATTATTATTATTATTATTATTATTATTATTATTATTATTATTATTATTATTATTATTATCATTATTATTATTATTATTATTATTATTATTATTATTATTATCATTATTATCATTATTATTATTATTATTATTATTATTATTATTATTATTATTATTATTATTATTATTATTATTATTATTATTATTATTATTATTATTATTATTATTATTATTATTATTATTATTATTATTATTATTATTATTATAATTATCATCATCATCATCATCATCATCATCATCATCATTTTCCTTCTTCTTCTTCTTCTTCTTCTTCTTCTTCTTCTTCTTCTTCTTCTTCTTCTTCTTCTTCTTCTTCTTCTTCTTCTTCTTCTTCTTCTTATTATTATTATTATTATTATTATTATTATTGTTATTATTATTGTTATCATCATCATTATTATTGTTATTATTATTATTATTATTATTATTATTATTATTATTATTATTATTATTATTATTATTATTATTATTATTATTATTGTTCACAACTTTAACTGCGGTGCAAGTATAATGTAAATGGAAAATAATAAAAAAATAACCTGTAAAGTGTTTCTTTTGCAGAGAGTTTTATCTTCAGAAAATATGTAGTTGCAGAAAAATGGAGTTGAGAAAAATTAACTTACGCTATTAGTAACAAATTTTCTCTGTTAGGATGTATTAACAGGTTGACTAATTGGGTGAAACCTGAAACAATATCCATAAAATATATGAAAAAGTTTATCATTTTACTGATTTTACAGTAAGCATGATGTTATACCCTCTTCACTAGAGCAATCTCGTGGCGCTTTAAAAGCCTCTCAAACCCATATAAGTTAGTGGAGCGGAAAAACAACCTGAAAAAAAATTGAAAATGTAAATCCTGGGGTGAAGTTGTCATATATCTAATGTGAAATATTGCCCCTACTTCCGACAGAGCGATTTGACACGGTACCATTAAGAAGGGTCATGTGGAAAGTGATCTCTAGGGGCCCATCTAATGGTGCTAGTCAATCCTAGATTCGTGGTCATCCCAAAATGTAAATCTAGTCCTAAAAGCCAACCCAGATAGTCAAAAATCTTATTTGCCGTCTTTGTTCATGGCAAATTTTGGACTGACTGGTTACGTTAGATGGCGGGAAAGTTTTTAAATATTATGTAAAATACATCCTGAAACTTCAATTTCTTAATTGTTATAGATTGATGGTTTAATTGAATCATTCGCACAAAATTTAATTGTCGGTCTAAATTTATGAAAAAAATTTGAAAACATTAATTTAGTACTGAAAGTGTCAAACAAAGCCATTAAATCATCCTACCATTTCCATAGCAACAGAAAAAAAAAGTCTTCATTATCTATACTTTGTTAGAAGCAGTTTCTCGCCAACATTTTAGTCCTTAATCTAACCCAGAGTCGGATGTATTCCAGGTAAAAAAAAATAATTGCACTAAGAGATAATAATAGCTAATTTTGTAAACTCCCAACCTATTTACAGCTATTTTCAAATGCTCAGTAGACCCTATAATGTTCGTACAATAAGTGAGCGGTGCACGCCTAGTCTTCTTTTTACCTGAACCTACCTGCAATGACGGTTTAAAATCTGCCAATAGATTAGTAAAGATAAAAATTAAGGCTTTTCCCGTATTCCGATAAACAGATTTTTTACTAATTTCTTCAGAATGTTAGATCCAAGCCATCTCATGAAACAATTCTTGTTTAGAAAATACTCCCGGAACAGATAATAGGAAAGTCATTAATTTCGTTATCATGTAGAGCGAACAAGGGTAGTTCTTCTGAAGATTGCAAATACCTTATATTGCGAATTCCCTAGGGGATCGCAAAATGTCCGTTGTTACATAATTTAAAAGATTTTTAGAAATCGCAGTTTTAACGCTGAAGGGAGAAAATGGGACGACTTTTTTATACCTAAGGTTCAGTGACAACATTGAGGTTTAAGTTGGTTCTGACATCTTTGTTCCAAAATAATTTGACAGTTCATTTCATTTAAAAAGAAAATCTTGTGTAATTGAAGTGAAGATTGAGGCATCTGGCAGATTGAAATGAAACTCATCAAATTTAAAGTCACGTCTCAAAGAAGAAAAAATAAAGCCTTTCCGGTAGTCAGACCATCAACAATGAAATCATGGTTCACAATGAAAAAACCCAAGATTTTAGTTTTCATTCAGTTTTTTAGGTTGACAAAATACGCTCATATCACCGGAAATCACTCAGGATTTGATGTCTTGCTGAATGAGTTTTGAAGAATACTTTCAACAGATATTTACAAGAATTCATTAAGTTTTTTCCCCTATAATTTTTGTAATATGGGATTTCGTATCACGTTATGGACACGACTTTTAATGTTGCTTTTTATCTGTCAATGATTATTTCATCAATACTTGTTATTTTTTATTTAATTAATAAGTGTAACTTAAAACTCGCCACAATTTTTCCTCACACTATATTGATCAAACATTTATAGTCTGTTACCGCATGGAATACTTTCTTTTAAGGACCAATTATAGCATGCTGTGCAGTAAATAGCTTTTTTTTTTTCAAATTTTCTAAAACAATTTGTAAAGGAGTAAAAAAAAAACATTCAACAGAATGACTCTTCTTTCAGATAAATAATTGAAATATAACTTGCTAAGTCATTGGCTTCTGCCACTGTCACTCCCTGAAAATTTATTCTCATGATCAAGTTTTAACTTCTTCTGCCAATTTAATTCCAAGAACTGTGTAGTTACTGGAACTTCTTTGTTGACCGAATTTTCGATCAAGGTTTGAACTCAAATCATCTGTAAAAATTAATTTCCCATTAACCAATGATCAAACGGGGACGAGAAACCGTCAAAGCTTTCAAAATTTCTTAAAAACCTGAGTTATGCCATTGCTTGATTGTATTTTTTTCACCTTTGTACCAGCTAGCTTTGCCGCTGATGTAACTACCTTCCACATCTCTTTGTTGATTTGCAGAGTTTTTAAATAAGAAATATCCTGAGATATCGAGTATGTAATTGATATAAATCTCTTGTAAATCTTTCCCATTTTTTTTGGTAGATCATCGCTAGTTGGTGGCATATAGGCCAAGAAGTTTTCTTTTTCTCTCTCATGCTTCTCGAGCAAGCAAGAAACATCGATTCTGAAAGTGTCTTTATTGTCACCATGTGTGCAGCTTTATTTTTTCGCTTTCAATTGCTTCCTCACGTTCATTAATATCTAGATTAGTTTCCTCATTACAAGACACGAGAGATGGTGGCTCTGAACTGGACTGACCCATCATGAAAAAAAATGAAGTTGTTGAACTTTCTTTGTATGCTTTGAAGGCCTCACACGGTCGATTTAACTCAATCTCGTCTGTTTGTCTACGACAACTTGGTTCATCAGTGATTGTTGATGACTGATTTCGGTCTTCTGTACTTGAACACTGTGCCTTAGTCATTACTGCATAGTTCTAGTGCTGATGCTTCGAGTGACTTGTGAGTTCACAAATATTGTCCATCATTAATTCTTGGTTCAAAGATATGTGTCTCAAACCACAAGAGAAAACGTGTGTATAAACGTAAAATTTCCTACTTTCATTAAGCAGTGCCTTGATGACAACTTCATTTCATTTTCTGTGAAGAGCATAATTATATATCAAAGCAGAAAGGTGTAGCAGATAGCGTCAGTTCAGTCAGGGATGATAAAATAATTAGCCTCACAGATAATTAATGCAGATTCCCCTCCCACAGCATCAGATGGAGAAATAAGCCTTAGCTGATAAACGATAAAATCAGGACTTGTCATATCAAATTGGCCTCTCTCCTCAGATGACTACGTGAGACGCGTCGGTTTTTTTTTTTAATTAAAGCAAAGATACAAAAAAAATATGAAAGGATAGAAGCTTAGATATTGCACTTTATCTCCTTCTGCAACCTTCACCCCACATCTTCCACCCTTATACCCAAATTACTAATATCTCAGTTTCATTGAACTTTGCCAACTGATTTGTTACAGTCAATAGAATGACATCTTAAATCTAAAGAATAGAAAAAAAAATACATGACAGAAATTCTACTTTGAAGTAAGACTACTAAATATAATAGATGGGGAAAAGGAACAGAGGTTTTCTCTACTCAGCAAAGCTCCTAAAGAATTGTTCTTTTCTCTTTGTTTGTTCATCTTTTTAACAGAGCTTATGAGATTAACTGAGTAAAAAGAACAGGCATGGTTGGCTGTAATCTCAAATAATCCAAAGTCAATAATGTAGCTCTTGAAATGTAATTAGAGTAAAGTGCAGCTTGAGACTAGAGAGGGAAATTTTAATGTTGTAACATCAAGCTGAAGAGCTTGGATGATGATCCTCAATCAACGATGCTGTCAGTCTAAAATGTTGGTGACTTGCTTCAGTGAGATCATCCTCGAAACCAACAGCCCGCGTAGACCTGAAACGTTGCATAACACGACATGAAACCCGCAGTGATTTGAGAGTGTGCAGAAAGGAAACAACGAGGCGTAAGGGCGACAAGCAAACGCCTTTTTTTTAGAATTGTATCGTCCTCTAAGTTTCTCCAGGATTATTATACATTGGCGAAGAAATTCTAATAAAAAGAAAAAAAAAAGGTGGAGAAAAAGACAAAGCATGAAAGAGTTTGTCCCTAACCTAGAAATGTTTCTATTCTCTTAGAGGAAAGGCCTTTCTTATACTGTTCCTTTTTTTTTTTTTTTTGAGAAAAAAAAATCTGTGAAAACTCTAAACTACGTTTATTTCCTGAGAAATAACATTCTGTCACCACCATGCTCTTCCCACTCAGTTTCTGTTCAGAATGAGGATTTGGATACTGAGAGCTTTCAAGAAGACAACAATGTTGACTGCAATCTTATCGGGCCTTTCAACATCACGATTAATTTTACAACGTGGACAGTTCAAGATTGGGCCACGTTTGACGTCTACAGAGAAAGTAAGGCCCTCTTGATTTATTGTGCATAAAAACCTCTTAGGGTTAATAATTTAGCAGTTTTACATATTACAAGTTTGCGTAAATCCAAATCAAATCGGTTTCGCTTTATTCACAATCAATGGTGTTAAAATTTAGAACAAAAAATTTGCATCAACTATCATATTTCTAAAAGGAACAATAGACTTTTTGAATCTTTTAAAATATTAAATGAAAACGAAAGGAAAAGAATTGCGCAAAATCCTGATATCTAATTCATGAGTATAAGCTGAAAGCACATGTAGGAATAGACATGAATGCTTCATCAAAATGCATGTTAAAACAACCGTAACAGATTGTCAGGTGACACTCATGTAGCACTTAGCAGGTGAAAAAATTGATCGAATTGATTTTGAAGACTCAGCTCTGATTACAGCCGTCACAAAATGTACGAATCATTTATGACTTTTGCTTAAATTCTTACTAGTTTTTTTTCTAGTGAGAAAAAAGAGTAATATCATGCACAGAGAGAGAGAGAGAGAGAGAGAGAGAGAGAGAGAGAGAGAGAGAGAGAGAGAGAAAGAGAAAGAGAGCGAGAGACAGAGAGACAGATAGAGAGCGAGAGACTGAAAGACAGACAGAGAGACAGAGAAAGAGAGAGAGAGAGAGAGAGAGAGAGAGAGAGAGAGAGAGAGAGAGAGAGAGAGAGAGAGAGAGAGAGAGAGAGAGAGATTAATTTTCTTCTTATTGTATAACCATGTAAGTGTTATATCGATTTTGCTCTTATGTTCCAGCCGATCATTGGAACGGGCATAATGACCATAGGGGCATTATATACTCAAGCCGCACTGATTTGAGAAAATACATCAACATGCGAAATAAATGAGAGGGAAATGTTAATTTATCTCCTTTCCCTTTCTCCGCTCCTCTCTCTCTCTCTCTCTCTCTCTCTCTCTCTCTCTCTCTCTCCCGCTCTCTCGCTCTCTCGCTCCATCTGACTGTGTTTATAAATATACAAATACATATAGATAGATAAATAGATAGAAAGAAAAATAGGCAGGAAATCAGGTGAAATGGAGGTCACAGTGGCTTTCAAAATCATATTTGTATCTTCAAATCAAAGAGCGCTACTTTTGTGTTGATTTTTTTTAACTTTGTGCCTTGGTATTGTCAACAGTTCGAAGCTTACTTCGTGACGACAATCAATACGCGCTCCTAGAAGACAGTGTGATGCAACAATACATGTCCAGTCTAGAGATCAGTCCATGCACAGCCGTCTATGTTGTCGAGGTAAGGTCTTGTGTAAGAAGCTTTGTGAGTGTAAAAATTATCTTCATGTTTGTTTATGTGAATAGAGAAAACGACTCAGGAAATGTAGCTCAACGAGCTTGCATGGTGTTTACTTCGTTTCTTTAATTGGTAAAAAACCAGGCGGAAGTAGGATAACACTCGGTGAAGAGAAAGACACTTTTCTCTTGATGTGAGAATGTAGTTACACACGTTGTCTTGTGTTCTCTCTCTGTTGCTGAGTTTGAAACATGGCAAGGTCACCCATAAATTTATGTCAAATATAATAAGCTGCCTGATCTAATCATCTAACACCAAGCAGGTGTGAACAAAGAGACGCTTGTCTCCTAATGTGAGGAAGCTGTTATCCATCTTACACAAAGCGAGTATTTGAAGCAACTGTAGCAGATCTGACTCAAGACAATCTGTTGACCTAGCATTAAAGAATTCCACACTGTCGTGACAATTTATTTCAGTTACTTTGAAATGACCTCAGAATACTTTAACCTTTAACTCCTTGAAAGATTGCAAACAGTAATTCATAACCATCGGGAAATAAAATTTACGTGCGATTCTATACATATAAGGAATATGCAGCTTACACAACGGATTCCTCTTTTTCAAATTCTTATCATAATACTATAAAAACATTTATTTTATAAAAGTACAGTAAAATTGAACTTGATAATGTTATGGGGAGTCGTTTCTAGTTTAAATTTGAAGAAATCCTATTGAAATTAGTTTTAAAAACAAAATTTGAAATGATTTGTTCAGGTTGCTCTTAAACTCGTTTACCTTTCAAATGATTGTGTCAAGACTTGCCTTGACTGCTTCTCTTTATTTTGTTCATCTTTTTTGTTTTTGATCTTTCCTTTGTACTCATCATTATTTTGGACGCAAAAAATTTTTTTTATTCGTTTTTTCCTTCTATATCTATTTAATCTTACCTCTGGTTTGAGTTCCAGGGTTTGTTCAAATTCCACCAACAACGTTTTGTTATTTTTGTTTTTTATTTTGACGATTTCATTTATCACATTAATACTGTGTGAATTATAACTAAGGCCTTTTAAAAAATAAACCAGTCAGCTCGATTTCATATGTGAGTGTGTGTGACATAGGCAAAGAGAGTGTGAGGGGAGAGAGAGAGAGAGAGAAAGAGAGAGAGAGAGAGAGAGAGAGAGAGAGAGAAAGAGAGAGAGAAAGGGAGAGAGAGAGGGAGAGAGAGGAAGAGAGAGAGGGAGAGGGAGAGAGAGAGAGAGAGAGGGAGAGAGAGAGGAAGAGAGAGAGAGGGAGAAAGAGAGAGGGAGAGAGAGAGGGGGGGAGAGAGAGAGGGAGAGAGAAAGAGAGAGAGAGAGGGAGAGAGAGAGAGAGAGAGAGAGAGAGAGAGAGAGAGAGAGAGAGAGAGAGAGAGAGAGAGAGAGATAGCGGCGGAATCTCCTGTACTGCCTTTGACCCTCATTTTCTTAATCTGGATCTTGAAAGCTTTCCATGTTTGTTGGTATATTAATTTAAAAAAAGAATCATTAGAATAATTAATACAGATAAAGCCAAAAACCATTTTGATAATGATAGGAGTGTTCACTAAGTAAAGCTGTGTTCAGTGCGGAAGTCGATATGCCCAGATGAAGATTAAAGTTATTAAAAATATGTCTATGCTATGAAAACGTTGACAATTTATTGGGTTTTCTGGTATAGAGAGCTAGAGGTTGCTGTAAGACGATGTAATCCAGTCTTCTTGCTTTCATTGAATTTCCTATGCACAAGCTTTTTTTCTTCTTCAGGATGTTATAACACCGTTAGCTGAAGTTCCGTTAGGCGGTGTTTTTATCCTTATATTATATTGCTACACTTTTTCTTCTAACGAGTTGGAATAGAGTTTTTTCTTTTCATATTTTTTATGAATCCTTGAACATTAAAGGACAAAATCATTATTTTATTACAAAGCCATGAGTATCAAATTGTTTTATGATAGTTTGTTTTTAATTGAAAGTATTTCTATGTTTGGGCGATCCTCTTTTTGATTACTTGTATATGAGCCAGTGTCCAGACATAGAATATTGATGTTTAGCCTTTTGTCAAGGATTGAACGAGTTTCCACGATATATTTTTACTTCTTCATCTCGTATCAGCTTTGTTTGTTTCTCTAATACAGTATTGATCTGCCATTTTTATCTTATTCTCAGATTGGTGCCTGAGGCCAAAGCATATCTTTCTATAAGAAACCCATTCTTTTCCAAACGTTTCTTGGACAATTAATTTCCATCTACAATGCATTTCCTGACTCTTAACACATTCATTATTTCTTTGGAAAAAAGGGATAATGCTAATAAGCTTGTATTCAACGAGATAACTATGTCATTAAGAAATGTTGAATTTTTGAAACATGCTGGATTTCTTGCTGCATTAGTACAAAAAAGTTTTGTACTCTTTAGCCTCACAATTTTTTTTAAATACTTAAAACTAAAAAGAAACGTAAAAGTTAGCAATTTTTGTTATTGTTTTATATATTCATTCTGTATGTGTGTTAAATGAAGAAAATGTACTCTGTCACTGTCAATGCCGCGGTCTTTGTCTCACACATTATTTTAATCCTGTTCGAGCTTTGTTACAATCTTTAACTGCATCATTTTCGAGGCATTGTCATTGATTCGGTGATTGAGGTTGCTACTTAAAAGATTTCGTGACTAGTTCTTTTACCCTTTAACCTCATTCCCCACATTCTCTTCAAGTATTGCCTCCTGATGATCAGACTTTACTAATTTTAATATACGTTTTCTCAAAAGTATCATGCTTTTTTATAGTCTGATAAAAAAATTTAATTGCCATAAACCGTTTTGTAATATAAATCATTTTCTTACTTATTTCTTTTATTATTCAGTAATCGATATTTCATGTTTATCAAATCTTCTATTTGTTTTTTAATAATATAAATATAGACTCATTACACAGAAGGCACTGTTTGAAGCATACAAACCAAACCCAGATCTAGGAGTAGCAAACCACAGATAAAGTGATCAATGGGAACAGACCCCAAATCACATATCAGTAAAATCAGAATGGTGGTAAATTGACAAATCTAGTAGGCCTACGAAAAATAAGAGCATTTTTATATTAAAATATTGATCTTTTAATATATTAAAACACCGGTACTGATCTTTTTACATTAAAAAATACTGATCTGTGGCGTTTGCAATATAGCGTATATGAGAAGTCGTAATGGCTGCCTTTTTTCAGTGAGCCCCGCGCCTCCCACATGGTTATCCAGGATGTGAAGATTGTTATCTTTAGAATATTCTCGTGTGTCTAGTTTTTGGACAACGGTTCAAAGGTTAAAGTTTGGCCTTGGTTGCTCTGGCCCTTTGCCTGGACAGACCGGATGTTAAGCGTCCCGTGCCAATCGATCAGGGACTGTTTAAGAGTAGAGGGGAAAGGGGGGGGGGGGGGGGGGGGTGGCGGTCAGTCAACGATCCAGCGGTTTTAATGGCCATTCTTTTTATCAAAAAATCGTCGGGCCTATACAAAGTGTTACGCTGAAACGCGCCACACACATTTATCAAACTGCTTCTCTTAACGATTTAGTCTGAAAAAGGCATCTGAATACTACCATGAATGATTTGATTTGCCAAAATCAATAGGTAAAAAATCAATGATATCATTTCATCTTAGTAACGCTTAGCCACTGATTCCATACTTTATCGGCCCTTGACAGTGGTGGTGTCCCAAGTGTATTGATGGATTGAATGATTTAGGACAACCTATCGGCGTCATGTGTTGTGAGTACAACTAATCGACAAATCGGGCGGATCAGAGGTGATAAATTTTGCTCTCCCTATTAAGAGAGGAAAATAAACATCACAAATCTTTTTCACGCGCATTCATTTCAAACAGATAGTGAATTTTTTTTTACAAAGAGTGAATAATTAAAATTTATGTTTAGTGTCGAGAATTATTGAAAGGTTGGAGAATGCATTGAGTTTTAGACCACAAAATGAATTTCTTTAACCTTGTCCTCAATAGTCAGCAAATTGTCATGACTATAAGCCTAAGTCGGATTTATGTTTCACCTTATACATGGCATGAGAGCACAAGAGCGAAAATCTAGTCCACCGTGCACCTAGAAGACTCATAGACCCCAAAGCTTACGCAGTATTAGCAGCTTTCAGTGGACAAGACACTTTTGCCCTGGACTGAACACCGGTCTAAATAATTGTTAGCTTCTACTTTCAGCTTAGATCTGAAAAAATTCACTTTAAGCTAGCTGCGGGCGCTGTGACTGTGCCTGAACTTTCAATTTTAACTTTGCCTCAATACTGACGGACTACCCGTAAGTAGTTCGCAAAGGATCAGGTTGATATCTAAAAGTTTGAGTCGACGAGGAAGTCTAGCTTAGTTTACCAGTTTGTGTTAAACAGAAATTCACGTTTGATATGTTTTTGTTATCTGTTTTGGCTTCAATGAATAGTTGCCAATTTGTAAAAGTGAATAAAATATTATAATTTCGATCTGAATTTTGACACATAGTGTTTTCAACAGTTTCTCTTGGTGATAATTGTTAGACATTTGTCTTTTTCGACTTTATTTTGTCAATATTTATAGCAAAATCTTTATGTAATATCTCTCTCTCTCTCTCTCTCTCTCTCTCTCTCTCTCTCTCTCTCTCTCTCTCTTTCTCTCTCTCACTCTTTCTCTCTCTCTCTTTCTTTCTTTCTCTCTCTCTCTCTCTCTCTCTCTCTCTCTCTCTCTTTCAATGACTCAATCAATCTCTCTCATGTTATTTTCAATTTTCTTCCATTTTTTTAGATCCAAGGTCTAGAATTTGCGTTTTAATAGATCAAGAGCTTAACTTTGTTCTTAGATCTAGATCAAGATTAAGATCCCATAGATCTAATCTTAATCTAGATTTACAACTAGACACAAAAAGCCTACAGAAAGACGCTGGCTTATTTTTTGTTTGTCCGTCTAAGACTTAGGTATTCAAGTAATGTCTGAGCATAACTTAAAAAAAGATTTAAGATGAGGTTGAAAATGTTTTAGAACTGAATAACAAAGAGAGGCAATCAAATGTCTTTCTTAGTCTCTGCTTGCGTAGTTCCAACATCGGGGGCTAAATAACTGCTAGGTGAACTGTTTGCGTATGAAATGGTGGTATAAACTAATTAATAATTGCAAAAGTTCCACAAATGAAAATTGGTAAGAAACAATATAATTTTTTAAGCCACAAAAGAGCCCTACCACTAACGTTGTTAAGCAGTAAAGCGATCTGATGTCTCCGAACTTTACCTACGTTTTTCAGGCTTTTTTTTTTCAAAATCTAACACTCTGTTGATCGCATTCTTTGAACAGCCGTAACTCCTTTTGGAATTAAGATAATTGAAAATATTTTCATCACCCTAAAGCTTAGTTTTAAACCTTTCCACTGTATCAAAATAAAATACTTATGTCCGTAATTGCCGCAAAACTTCTCATTTTGTTACGATGCCATATATACGATCTGAAAAAATACTATCCCGCCAACAGATAAATATTTCAAACTGCCGACTATGTAACTTTCCCCTAAAAGGATAGAAAGGATGTGGTTAACTTAAGTTATAGACGGAAACAATCATACCCTCCACATTGCAGTCGTGCACTTTGCAAACAGTGGTTTCCCAAGACATTTTCGCTCATTACTTTTAAAATCATCCACACTGCTACTTTTCATGCTTTGATCCGTTGTTTCAGTATGTAGCTTGAAGGAGCTCTAGAATATCTACCAATATGGACTGGAATTGTCCTTCAAAACCAATCCATAGTATAAAAGACGAACTCGACTTAAGTCTAAATATCATAGCCTATCAATATTAAAAAACGGCAAAAATTCAGTTCGACATTTAATTACAGCAAGCATTTTTTAACAGGGCTCGGTAAACCTGCCGTCTACCTGGTGCGACCTGGTAGGCTCGCTGACCCAACCAAGCTCCCCCCTTCCGACCATCGAGTCAGATGGGAACCTTGTCATGTCCGAACCGGAACCCAGGATCTCCTTCTGCACTTCCGTCGCCGAGGATAGCAGCGCCACAGGGAGAGAATCAGTGACAGCTGGCAACAAGAATCGCTTCCCTGCTGGGGTCACTCCGCTAGAAGAGTGGTGGGGCCTGGACACGAGGAAGGCTCAGGTGATACTCAAGGTGGCCAGCAGGGAGGGCTGGGAGCAGTTCCTCATCTTGTACGAGGAGAGATTCGGTGGGTAAATTCGAGAATGGCCACACTTGGTGGTCTAGAAATTACCTGGGTTTTAAAGAAGAATGTAATGATATAATATTATTTTAACCCCATTATACATGGCATTGGCCCTGCGCTGATCGAGTTTTAGCTTGTACTGTCCAGTCTTTGTGCGACAAAGCATCCAGCTTGAGAGTCAAACGAACTTGCCTCCTCGGAGAAAAATCAACTATTCAAGTAAACATTGGTGATATTTTGCGAATTTTTCTTAAGACTGAGAAATAATTTTATGTTCATTTCGTACGGAACAAAACAAAATTTTAACATTTAAAATACAATACAAATTCTAATCACAGAGCACCAGGTTCGTTTACTGACAGACCTGGCATCCAGTTCTTGTGTCAAGGTTCAAGTGGCAAGCATTGAGGGCGAGGCGGAACTACTGCGCACATTGCTACATTACCTGGAGACCTCGCCAGACTTCAACGCTGTGCTGGTCACTTCTGTGGAGGAAGCGCAGAACGTTCTGCAGATGGTGGGTTGCATTCAGCGTATTAAGAGACAAATATAGCCAGGAAAGAAGTTAAGGACAAGTAAAACTTTGTCGGTGTCAGGATCGAAGGGGCAGTTGACGTCTAAGCGCAAGATTTGTACATTTCTAGTTTATTCATAAAACAAAAATTTCTTTCAATGTTCATTTTTATGCAAGTACAAGAAGCATACATTCCTACAACGCGATGCACCTGTTGGCGCTCTTGCAGGAATTCATAGCCTCACATCGAGCGTGTCGATTGGTCTTAAAATAGATTGAGAAATTACAAAATTAGTCCTTTCAAGTGCCATTGTCACATCAAATGGGGAAAAAAACCCATTATATTAAGAGTCAAGTGTATTCGAAGATTGAAGGTACGTTTGACATACATTTATGGCATCTGATATGCGTTGCATGCAAAGCTATTCAATAAGGAATTGGGAGCAATTACAATAATCATATAGTTTCAAGGTTTTGAAAGAGCCTCATGATGATTTAATTTCATTAACCAATACAGAGGCATGCGAAAATACTTAAGCTTTCATCAGCATATCTGCGTCCCTTTTAACCTGTAGACCCTCTCAAAAGTACATTTCCTGAAAAACACTTTATATTTTGTGACTCCGAACACCAAAGTTCCTGTTTCTTAAAGAAATAAAGGCTCTTTAAGACAGCGAATCACTGTTGGTGTGTTTCATTTCGAGCCATCGAGAGCAAATTCCCACCTAGATTTAATGTAAATATACGATCAGTTATTGATAAGAACTTTCACATCGGTTTTCTGTACGGTCTCTGAGAGACAGAATAATTATATCGTGCTGTTTTCAGGCGCGCTACGAATCACTCTTCTCTTTTTCGTTTCCTAATTGGACGGATTATTGGCTGATATACTCTCTTGGGTCTGCCATCTTTACATCCGTATGTATCGTCTTGCTTTTTCCTGCCCCCAATTAGTCTCTCTCTAATTGGGATAGAATATACAAGCTTGATATCCAATTTATAGCCAGTAATAATTTTTTTTTAAAAAAGCTTCCTTCCTCCTCTCCAGGCACAGTCCTTGGAGGCCCGAATCGGTAAGCGCATCTCAGTGACGGGCATGACAAAGTGGCTTCTCTTCTGTCAGGAGGGAGTGCTATATGCCGACGACTGGGTGTTTTCGTCTACATTTAACAATGTCGCTGTATTGTCCGACCCTCAGAATGCTGCTTCTATTGCAACCGTGCAAGTAAGTTTGACTGGCAACGTATTGTACAAACTGATACTGCCATAATCAATAACGATTTAATTTAAAAAAATATATCCACTATGGGTTGGGGCTTCGTAAGAGCGATCAGTTTACAGCCTCCTTGCTGGTCCAATAAACAAATATGAACGAGGATAAGGATATTAGGGAAAAGACGAGGTGTTAGAAGCACGAAAGATAAACTCAGAATACCAAGCAGCTCACCAACAGCATTATTTTTTTGCGGTTCCCACAACTTTAGAACTTTTGCGACGACTTGCTGATTCTGTCCACACTCCTGTACAAGACGGGTCATCGTGAGCTGAGCATTGTCGGGGCACTGCACAAGGATTTCTCGCTCACCATATTCCAGGACGTATTTCCCAACATAAAGTTTGGCTTCAATGGAAGGGAGCTCATTGTTTCTACAAACATGGTAAGGACGCCTTTAATGAATTGGCACTAAAATAAATCCCCGTCATTAGATTCAAATGCTTCGGTCAGAAGTTGAGATTTGAACTTATTGCGTAATGCACCCTTTATATTGATCAGTTATCTCTGTGAGGAGAAAGATTGTGACAATATTTTGAAGGAAAAAAAATGCAACTAAAAATGATAGAATTCTAAAGCAATACTCTTTATGTAAAGCATGTAAAAATAATTAATCTGTAATCTTTGTTAAATTATTTGTCTTTTTAACAATGTTTTGTTCTCACCAAAAATTTGGTGTAAAAGAGCAATCAAAGACAAAACACCAAACCACTAGAATAATATTTTGATCGTTATACAAAACCGTTTCAAGCTGATCAGAACCAGGCTAACTATATTGAGTTTCAACGACAGTTAATGACCTCTCTCTTGATTTAGATTGTTAATGCTAAGCCAGCACTTGATTTTTTGGAAAAATTTAAAATAAGCAATGAAATATTAGATTCAGTCAAGTTTCGACATAGACTAAAGCAAAGTTATTATATGTTGTTACCATCTATAAAGTGTAGAAGATCATGTTGAAAAGTATCGATTCTTGGGTACTTTTTACTTCTAGATTTTAATTGCTAATAAATTTGCTATTTAATACAAGAACCGCAAACATGAGAGTGGATTTACATTATTTGTGGAAAAATAAGCCTTAAACTTTTTTTTAACGTTGCCTTTGCTTTGCAAACCAAGTTATGGGTGTTATCTTTCCATAGTTAATGGAGGTGTGTTATAGAATTTAAAAAAAAGTCTAATGTAAAGCCTTTCCATCTCTTCTCTTATTTTGGATCATTTCATGAAAGCTTATACTGGATTGTGTTATTAAAGATAAAGAAGTAAATGTGCTTGAAAGCTATTTCTTAAGCCTGCGCTACGATAAATCATGGAGCTTCTACGCATACAAAATGCTGACCATTGTCGAGGAAAAAGCTTTTTTCTATGTCAAATAAGGAACTACTCACAGCTCATTAGCTCGTGATGATATGAACACAGTTAGCTTCCATTACTTTATCAATCGGAAGTAATTATATAGTTGAGAAATGTCATTGAAAGGTAGCCTCATTTCAGGGTCAATCTTCCTTTCTTATTACTTTAATAATCTTTTATTTCATTCTATTCGCTTTTGGAGTTCAATTGAACAGATTTCCCATCTACATATTTTCATTTTTTTTTTTTTATAAATTTTATTTTCATTTTATTTTAAATATTCTTGTATATACAGAGAGAGCATTAGTTGATGAAAATAACTATTCACGTCAAAACAAAAGTAGCTCTTGGCAAAGCATAAAAAAGGTAAAGGGAACTCTGTGTTCTTAAAAAAAGCAACGATGATAATTACTGGATTAAGCGAAAATAAAGGACACGATTGCCGTCCATGCCTCCCGCACCCCCCCCCCCCCCCAAAAAAAAAAAAAAAAAAAAAAACCTCTTTTCTCTCTCTCTCTTCCCCTCCCCCCCCCTCTCTCTCTCTCTCTCTCTCTGTGCATGCCTCTCCCCCCTCCATTCTTACGCTCCTTTCTCTTCATCCTTAAAACCACAGCTATAGATCAATACATGATTGAATGACGAAACAGAAAACAAGAGAGACAGCATGACCAATTGATTATTTCGAAAAAAAAAAAGATTAGCTTTTTCATAATTATTAGACTGCAGCTTGCATGACATTGCTGTCAACCAAATCGAGCTCATATTCACTAATTAAGTGGAGAGAGAGAGAGAGAGAGAGAGAGAGAGAGAGAGAGAGAGAGAGAGAGAGAGAGAGAGAGAGAGAGAGAGAGAGAGAGAGAGAGAGAGAGAGAGAGAGAGAGAAAATCAATGAATTGTATAATAAAACAGTAAAACCGCTTACTAAAAAGTCTGACATTTCGAGGTTTTTTTTTTTTTTTTTTTGTGTTATCGCCTACACTAATGCTTTCTGCTGCCGAACCCCCAGTGGCCGCCGTACGTGTACAGCCGAGAAGTGAACGGGAGTGTGGAATATTACGGCTTCTGTATGGACTTGGCTTATGAGCTCAGCAGGACAATGAACTTTACGTAAGCACACCTTACATTTCCATTAAGCCCCCCGATCTTGAACAATGCATTAAACCATCATCACGATTACCAATTAAACTTTTTGAGGTCGAACGTCATATTAGGTACCTAAAATTAATACAAAGTCTCTCCTACATTAGAGTTTTGCATGAGTCATAGCTAAACGAGCAGGTTAAAAACAGTGACCTCATCTATGAAAACGTGTGTGTTTGTGTAACGGATGTCATTTACAACTTGTCAGAGAGTATAACAATGTGATGTTGTATTAAACATTTTATCAATCCTATTGCTTTGAGACATTCAAAGTATGAGCTTCAGAAAACTCTTGATCCTTTTCAAACATATATTATGGCAAGCACTAAAAATCACAATTATTTCAACGTTGACGTTAATTTCCATGTACTTTTTGTGGTTGCTGTAGTTACCCTTTCGGAATCAAAAGAAATTAAAGTTGAATCAAACAGACTTTATTGTCAAGCATCACAGGCAATTACATTGCTTAAAACTCCGTCTTATCTCTCCAAGACTGCTCTTAAGATCCAATTCTCTGAAACTGATGAGCCACAAAATATTAATTCGAACTGATTACAGAATACGTTGGGTGGAGCCGCCTGACGGTAATTGGGGAGCGGTTGATGCTAACGGCAGCTGGAATGGCCTAGTTGGACAAATGCAACGTGAGGTAAGGGCCTTAATCAAAGAACTCATCAAAAGCTAAGAGAAATACAAGAAAACTAAATGTCACAAATAATAATAAGCATTTAATTGGTAAAAGTGGTAGTGGAAATTGCATAAGGCAAAGTCTTGAAAACAAACAAACAAACAAATAAAAAAAATCCTTGCAAGCAGGTATTTTATGAGGCTATAATTTTTATACCGCTGCAGTTGAGGAAAATGATGCTGGTAATGGTGATAAGGAAAAGACAGTAAAATTTTTTTAAATGATAAAAAAAATTCGATGTCATCATGATGATGGTGTTGACTACAACCAGAACTAGTATTTCTCTACATCTCCAGGAAATAGACATGATCATCGCACCGATCGGCGTGACTGGAGCCCGGGAGAACGTCATAGATTTCTCATCAGCTTTCTTCTACGATGACTCGGCCGTTATCCTCAAAATGCCAGACCCAAACGAATCGAAATGGAGAACATACATTGATATTTTCCGACAGGAGGTGAGTATGATTTTAGAGATTTTTTTCCATTATACATGTATAAAACTTTTCATATTGATTCACCATAGATTTAATATTTATTGTTATTCAAAGAAATCTATTTAAAAACTATCACACCAAATTAGAATATCTTTAGTTTTTTTGTAGATCAGGGTATTTGTTTGGTTGATTTCATTTTAAATAAACTACATTATAATTTCTGAAATTAGCCACAAAATCAGATGCAAGTTTTTTTTCAAAGGATTGATGCGATTTAAAATATGTCACTCTCCATCTTGGTTTGAGCATTTGAGCATTTAAATGAAATAATTTAGCGCTATACGTTTGTCTAAAGTACGAAGTATGGTCTTTCATGCAAGAGCTTGTGTTTTTGATCAAAGTCTATTCGCCATAACAAGTTTTTTTCCCTTAGTTATTGCATTACAAACTAATGCTAATTAATATTCAGGGCATTGTTAAAAACGGATCCTCGGTTTGTCATATCCGTTTAAAGCTCTTCTGCTTTTGAAATCATAATTATGAACTGCTTTACATTTGTTGTTTGTAGTGTTTTTCCTTTTACTTTTTTTAAAGTTCACTCTCAAATTGTCTGACCTCGAATCAAGCTGCTACATTGGCAGTGTCTGTTACGTATGGTGTCTTTGTGTTCCTCTTTTTATTTTATTTTTCATACCAACTTAGGAAAGGCATAAACAAATAAATCCCTAAAATATAAACTTCAATGCCATCAAACTCAATCCTTTTTTTATTTTTAAATTGGGTGAAAGCATTTTAGTCATGCGATTATTCTTTTCAACGTTTTATTTCTAGTATTCTGTTGTGATAAAATATGTGGTTTAGAGATTTTTCACACCAACCGCTAGAAAATGTTTACTCACTTAGTTCGGTGTGATAGTCGTCATCATATGCCTAGTTTATGAAAGACTTCTATCAGCTTGAGAGTAACACATCTCAGTCTGCATTAGCCTCCTCGGGATGTTTACCTAAATGTGTCAATGGTTCTGATACGGAATGGACTTCGAATTAAATATAAAGCAGGAGTAGTAGTAGTAGTAGTAGTAGTAGTAGTAGTAGTAGTAGTAGTAGTAGTAGTAGTAGTAGTAGTAGTAGTAGTAGTAGTAGTAGTATTAGCAGCAGCAAAAGTAGTAGTAGTAGTAGTAGTAGTAGTAGTAGTAGTAGTAGTAGTAGTAGTAGTGGTGGTAGTAGTAGTAGTAGTAGTATTAGTAGTAGTAGTAGTAGAAGCAGCAACAATAGTAGTAGTAGTAGTAGTAGTAGTAGTAGTAGTAGTAGTAGTAGTAGTAGTAGTAGTAGTAGTAGTAGTAGTAGAAGCAGCACCAATAGTAGTAGTAGTAGTAGTAGTAGTAGTAGTAGTAGTAGTAGTAGTAGTAGTAGTAGTAGTAGTAGTAGTAGTAGTAGTGGTAGTAGTAGCATTTAGATGGAGGAAAAGCACAAGGAGGGATAAGGGTAGGATTAGGTATAATAGAAGATAATGAATATCGTAACTGATGTTCTTGGTTGAGAGGGTGAAGAACTTCAAGAAGAATGAGCAACAAGAGCATGCGTGAGGATAATATCATCTGTAAAAGTACACTTCATAATACTTGCGGCCACATTTTATATCCAAGTTCTAATGCAAACCGGCACTAAGGGATAAAAAGATGTAGATCAATATAGATAATACCCTCATGTGGGTTTGTTATTCAGTTTTGCTTGACCGAAATAATAAAACCCAGTATCAATTTAGACTTAAAAATTGATTTCTTGTCCTGAATTCTTCAGTCAGCTTTTGTCAGGATTTTATGTTCATTTGTAATATGAAGTGATTCAGTACATCACGCGGACATTAAAGACCGCAGTTTCGCGAACCAATTAGTACAGATCATAGGAAGTTTGAAATGAAAGCTTAGCATTGAGAAATCTCGGGAAATTGAGAAATAAAGTAATGGTTACCTTTGTTTTCTCTGTGCCTTTGCCTGTCGTATTATTTGCCTGTCTGGTTAGTGTTATGTATGGCATTATTTTTGTGATTTTTCCGTCTATTCGCGTAAGTATGTAATAACTCGTTCGAATTGATACACCGTTGCGAAATACAACCCTCCGGAACAGCATGTTTAGAGTGTTATTTTTAATCCCCTCTGATCCACTCGCAAAGAAGCACATTCTTGATTTTTTTTTTTCTTATACATTGAAGAGGTGATGTGCTAATGGACATTGTTTATCTCATCCTAATGTCGTAAAACCTCAAGCTAATGGCTGTGTGTGGTTCCTGAGTGGGTGTAGCGAGGAACACCACCTAAACTGCTGCTACTTCCTGATCCAAATCCAATCTTGAATATCTTAACCGAGGACAGTACAAAAATCAGTTCCAGCTAGTACTTTTAGAGCCTTTGATCATTTGTTGCCGATGCCAAGTTTGGAAAATTTGCTCAGAACTGTTTTCTTTGCCATTTATTACGGGGCGAATGACAGGATCATTATCTTTTTAACATAAATACCCTTTCCAGTGTTTTAAGTGAAGGAATAGATTATCTCAATCTCTTTAAGAGTATATGTCCATATGCTGCATGCGTACAGTCTTAGACAGTAAGTTCTTCTCTATGACGTAAAAATAGAAGCTGCAAGAGAATTTTAACGATTTCGTTTTTTAGTTTCTGTTCTAGCTCTTTTAAAATAATTAAAACAGTAAAGTTTGTTAAAGACTACTGTGGGAAGCTATTTCATATATGTGATCAATTTGCTTGTAGATTGATTGCACATAAAATAACGTTGGCTTTTTTAGTCAAGTCCATCACGAATGGTAACATTAGACAGGCAAATGCCTGGTTTTTTTTCATCATTAGACAGCTGTTAAAAGGAACGGTCAATGACAGTGGTAATGCGTCATGTATAAAGTGCAGCTTAGGCGTATTCTTCACATCACAGATTCAGCTGTGGGTTTGAAATAAGATTGATCACTCATATTGTTTAATGTTTATGTCCATCATCCCCTTTTAATAGTCATCTTTCTGTTATCTCTTCTTATCGCAGGTGCTCATGTGCATTGGAGTCGCTCTTCTGCTAGGATCTGTGATATTGTTTTTGTTGACAAAAGTCGAGCGAGTGATGTATGGAAATCAGCGTAAAGTTTTTTCTTCCTCCTTTAATGGCTGCATACTGTATCTGTATGGGGCTATGCTTGCCCAAGGTGAGTTCCGACGGAATCAAAGAGAGAAAAAGAGAGAGAGAAAGAGAGAGAGAGAGAGAGAGAGAGAGAGAGAGAGAGAGAGAGAGAGAGAGAGAGAGAGAGAGAGAGAGAGAGAGAGAGAGAGAGAGAGAGAGAGAGAGAGAGAGAGAGAGAGAGAAGGAGATGCTTGAAAGTTTGGTACAAGCAGGATGGTTTAGAGCATTGCTTTTTTCCACCTCGTAGGTAAAATTTGTCAACTGGAGGCCAAGCTTTTTTTAACACAAAGGCCACCATATTTTCAAAATGCGGTAGGTGAATGAATTTCATGCTTTAAATATCTTTTATTGTATATATATATATATATATATATATATATATATATATATATATCGCTTTAGAACAACTATTTAGAGTAAGCAGCTGGTAAAGAGGTCAGTAAATACCAATTAGGCCCCTACTATCTCTATCCAGGTGGTCGAGATCTGCCAGCATCAGCCGCGGGCAGGTCGTTTCTCAGTGGTTGGTGGTTATTCTGCATCGTCGTTGCTGGTGAGTTCAGTTGAATACTACATCTTATCTTATCTAATTATTGTATAATTTTTTATTACCAGACATGGGAAAAGAGTTATTTTTTGTTGAAGCATAGAACCTCAAAAAGTCATTAACAAATTTTAAAATGAGAGTATGAGAATGCATATGATGTTTGAAGGGCTGTAAGCAAGGCAAGAAAAGAGGGAGCAGGAATTTCAGTAGTGGAAGAATAAGTTTCATAAACATCTAGAGATATTTGAGAGAGCTGCTGATTTCAAAGAGTGTTGTTTACAAAGAAAAAAGAGAAAGTATTGCAAAATCAGCAAAGTTGTTTTTGCCGTTCTGAAACTTTAACACTTCATTACCTACCTTTTTTCTTAAGGGACGTTTAGTGGGAACTTGATTGCCGTGCTGACAGTGTCGAAAGACAAGGCACCCTTTGATAGCCTCAAAGACATGGCTGGTCAGAGCGAGTACAGGTTCGGCACATTGGGAAACTCTATGTGGACGGAATTGTTCCGGGTAAGACAAGTCCGAGCTATGTCTCCTCACTATGAAGGATTCGCATCTTTTAGGGCTCTGCTTTTTCCTGTCGTCCTTTCCTTTTTTCTGCCCCTTTATTTCACTGTGCCAATCTCTTCCCTGTATCGTTCTTTATTTTCATTTCTCTCTTTTCCTTTTTATCTAACTCCATCATAAATTTTCTCATCATCCTTATCACTGTAATAGCACCGGATTTAATACGACAGGCCTGATTCTCGCAAGAACATAGGCAGTTTTGGACCCCTCACCATCAGCAATTGAATTTGGTTATCTCACTTTTTAAATTGCATCTAGCCCGACAGGTTTTGTTTGAGATGCATAAAAGACAGTGACCAACTAGTTGTGGCTCAACAAAATATCAAAAGAATCGAATAAGATCGTTATTATTATCATTATTATTATTATCATCATTATTATAATAAAAATCTTATCGCCGTGACGGTGACTGTCGGGTGAGAGTTGTAACATTGTATTTTTCTCCAGACATCCCCGAGACCAGAGTTTAAGGCCCTTCATCATATGATGGAAGACTTTTACAAAGAAGATCCGGACATCTTGCATAATGACGCTAACATCCATCTTCAAAAGGTAAGTTTGAGGATAAAGAAATTGAAGATGGTGTTTTCTTTTCGTTATTAATAATTACGGCTATAGATGTTTTGATATAAATATTGTTATGAGGATGGAAGTGGCGATGGTTCTATTGATGCTGCAGGGTTAGTATGATAATAAATATAAGAATAAGAGTGACAGTTGAATAGAACAATTATTATGAAAATGAAAATCATATTGATAAAAAGGATGACAATGAAGGGAGTGGCATTGGCGATATAATATGTCGATGATATCGATAATAATAACAACAAAGGGAATGATTCTAGAAATGAGCTGCAATGTTAGGCACTCAAAAATCATTTCGTTAAGCCGGTTTTTCCTTATTTGTGCACTTTTGACATCCCAATAAAAAAAAGAAATGAGGTTAACTAAGCCATTAAATAGGGCAGGAAAGCAATATTGATCACAGCATGACCCTGCAGCATGACCCTGAATTATTTTTCTATAGGTCAAAGAAGGCGGCTATGCATATATCGCTGACAAGGGACTTTTCTCATTCTGGCTGGCAACAAACTGCGATCTTATCCTTCTGAAGGAGAAGTTTTTTCCTTCCAAATACGCCATTGGCCTGCCCAACAACTCAGTCTACACAAAGATATTTTCTGACCAGTAAGTTGAAGTAATTAAACAAGTATGCTCAATTGTGCGGCGTCAGATTGATCACCTACCATTGTACAGCTGGAAAATACTTGCATGTACAATACAAAACTCAAGTTAGGCCACTCTTTCCTCATTGTCGCTAGACTACCAATAAGCTGAAAGGGGGGGGGGGGAGAGGGGGGTGGGGGGTGGGGGAACAAAATTATGTTTGCCGGTTAGATATAAAGCAATGGTCACAACCAATATTCCCCTAAACAAAAGTACGGTTTGCTACTGGTTCTCAACAATTTTATTGTATGGAATCTCTAAGCTTCAAGATTGTCCCAAGTGTATAAAAACAATTAACGAGTTGAGGCAATCTAAGTCTACCTTTTTTTTTCCAGAGAAAAAAAGTTTCAAAATGTGTTAAAAAAAAAGATATCGCACTGTTGCTCCCTATTGCTGCGAATCGGAGAGCTACGGATTATTTATCGGTTACACTCGAGAGAGAGAAAACTGAACTGCCTGGTTTAATTAAAAACATACAAGTCTGTCATTAAAATGATGCCAAGCCTTGCATGCCTTTGCAATTAAATGCCCATTGATTAGCTGATTTTCTAGAGAGCTTATTTGACGGCTCAGAAAGTCATTTATTTTAATTACAACATGACGCAGTATCATGAAATTATGACTGTGAGTACAGAGCTACAGAAAAAAATATTAAAAAAAGCAGTATGATGACTTTAATGAATCAGGGCAAAGAACTTGACGCCTTTGGTTTTAGATGTTGTCACACCAGATCGAGAAAAAATTATTTCTGTAACGTTACTCCCCAAATCCCTTTAAAGATTATTCTAAACGCTCATTATGAGGCTATGTAGTTACGAACAAAAAGTATAAGGAAGTGCACTGCTTTATTGGAACTGTCCATTTATAATAGTGTTTGAAATGATCTATAGACAGATTGGGTTGTCTCTTTTCTTCTACAAAAATAGATGATAATTCTTGTTTAATTTTCACTTGATATTAACAGCGCGGTAATATTATATCCATGAACAGATTGTGGTTTTTTTCTACGAATGGTTTTATCTGTATGTTGAAGGTATTGAAACATTTTTCCCTCAGAGATGTTGATTAGCTTTAAATAAATGTACCCAATGTAATTTCCAAAAAAGTATTTCTAAAGTATTTCTTTATATACACGCTATGTAAAAAAAAATATCCTAACCATTTTTTTTTTCGGAATTTGGAAGTCTTTAACAAAAGAAAAGGTAAAGCATTTACAAACCAATATTTTAATAATGTTATAAGCCATTACGCACTCCTTGGACGGCCCTCAGAGAGCAAAATTAGGTCATTAATTTACGTTTGAGATAACAATGTAAGCTCTCTATGCAGACGTCGATAAATCGATGCAAAGTGCTGGTTTTTGTTCATCAGCTTCGGTGTTCTCATTAATAAGCGTTGGTGTCTGCCAAATGGTGTGTAAATCCCCAGATAGCTCGATGTGTCAATTTGGCTGTGTTCCGATAGGTGGCTAGCTGAATTTTTGAAACCAATCTAAAATTTGTCTACGTCGTATTATGACAAGTTAACTTATCTCAACCTTACTAGATGACACCACAAATAACAGGTCAAAAGCATTCATGCCTGAAATCCATAATGTTAGCTTTTTAACATGTCGTTTGGCGACATAAAGCGTTCTGATCAATTAAGTCCTCAAATGGACTTACATCGATATTCAAGTGTTAAACATTGATGCTTTTTAATTGAATCGGCACATAAAAGTTGTCTTTGATGCCAGTAGAGATTTTAAGTTTGCTAGCGCTCCGCCTGTTCGTGAGTGTGTACTCACTGGTCGATGAAAGGGGCTGCTTGCACTGGGTGTGAGTGTGTACTCACTGTTCGATGAAAGGGGCTGCTTGCACTGGGTGTGAGTGTGTACTCACTGGTCGATGAAAGGGGCTGCTTGCACTGAGTGTGAGTGTGTACTCACTGTTCGATGAAAGGGGCTGCTTGCACTGAGTGTGAGTGTGTACTCACTGTTCGATGAAAGGGGCTCTGCTTGCACTGAGTGTGAGTGTGTACTCACTGTTCGATGAAAGGGGCTGCTTGCACTGAGTGTGAGTGTGTACTCACTGTTCGATGAAAGGGGCTCTGCTTGCACTGAGTGTGAGTGTGTACTCACTGGTCGATGAAAGGGGCTGCTTGCACTGGGTGTGAGTGTGTACTCACTGGTCGATGAAAGGGGCTGCTTGCACTGGGTGTGAGTGTGTACTCACTGTTCGATGAAAGGGGCTGCTTGCACTGAGTGTGAGTGTGTACTCACTGTTCGATGAAAGGGGCTGCTTGCACTGAGTGTGAGTGTGTACTCACTGGTCGATGAAAGGGGCTGCCTGCACTGGGTGTGAGTGTGTACTCACTGGTCGATGAAAGGGGCTGCTTGCACTGGGTGTGAGTGTGTACTCACTGGTCGATGAAAGGGGCTGCTTGCACTGGGTGTGAGTGTGTACTCACTGGTCGATGAAAGGGGCTGCCTGCACTGAGTGTGAGTGTGTACTCACTGTCGATGAAAGGGGCTCTGCCTGCACTGGGTGTGAGTGTGTACTCACTGGTCGATGAAAGGGGCTGCTTGCACTGAGTGTGAGTGTGTACTCACTGGTCGATGAAAGGGGCTGCCTGCACTGGGTGTGAGTGTGTACTCACTGTTCGATGAAAGGGGCTGCTTGCACTGGGTGTGAGTGTGTACTCACTGTTCGGTGAAAGGGGCTGCTTGCACTGGGTGTGAGTGTCTCACTGGTCGATGAAAGGGGCTGCTTGCACTGGGTGTGAGTGTGTACTCACTGGTCGATGAAAGGGGCTGCTTGCACTGGGTGTGAGTGTGTACTCACTGTTCGATAAAAGGGGCTGCCTGCACTGGGTGTGAGTGTGTACTCACTGTTCAATGAAAGGGGCTGCCTGCACTGGGTGTGAGTGTGGACTCACTGGTCGATGAAAGGGGCTGCTTGCACTGGGTGTGAGTGTGTACTCACTGGTCGATGAAAGGGGCTGCTTGCACTGGGTGTGAGTGTGTACTCACTGGTCGATGAAAGGGGCTGCCTGCACTGGGCAAATCATATTTTCATCGTTGTCCTTTCTTCTCCCATTTGTTTAAAAGCATAAGCTAAACCAAAACAAACTAATTACCAAATAAATGAATACATTTTGATTTGAAGAAATGTATTGTTTTTTGTATGCGTCATGTCTTTTATTAATTTGATTCAATAAGATACACAAATATTTTGGGAATTATAACTATTATACGACATTGGACAAATTTGTAGTCAAATTCCATTGTTCTAGTCGATGCTTTCACTTTCCATGAAAAGTGTGCCCACTTCTGAAGTCCTTGATATGCATTTAAGGGGACTTTTGCTTTAACCATTTCTTTTTTAAAGTGTAAATTTTAATTTGTAACTTAATAAGTAAACATTTGTCCAACCATGCTAATTTTCATTATATATTAAGATCCTTTTAGTTATCGCTTATACTCATTTGTTTCAAGAAACAATACTGAGAATTCGAGGTCATTGACACTTCCACAAAACGCTCAATCCTCCGTAAAAAGTGTTTTTAAAACAAAGTTCATGCCCCATTAGATTAACTCCCACTTTAGTGCATAATCAGCTGCTTTGATCTTTATCTTTTATGTCACTACATTCTAGTTAATTGGCACAGAAGTACCTTTAGTTTCAAAAATCTTACTGATGCTTTCATTCCAAGCTCATGACTCCTATCACGAAAAGGTTTTTCACAGTAGGATTACTACAGTATCCTCCTTATGGTCGCATATTTATTTCAACTGCTTGTATGGTAACACCTGATGGCTTCAGATCTTAGTTACAATTTTGTAAACCCACCTAAATCTGCCTTATGCCAAGATTTTTTTACCATTGCGTATTAGATTGTTACTAAATATTTATCATTCACTAAAGTACTAGGTTAATTTATTCAGCCCGACAATGGACATTTCTGAGAATTAGGAGTTACGGTAAGGAACATTACCGCTTCGAGTCAGTTTTCCATCAGAAATAATAGATTTTCAGCATGTAGTTAATCCACTACATAGATAAACAAACGAAGTATTGCATTTGTACAAGTTCTGTATAAAAGTAATACAAAGATTATTTTTTATTTACTGAATACTCCATCAAACTCCGCCAAAAAAAAAAAGCCTTGACGGCTCAAATCCATTCTGCTTTTTGTTTGGTTAGTCTGCTTTGTTTTTCTAAAAGCCTCTTATATTAAATACTGTTTGCGATAAGCTTTTACAGTTACGCTTAGTGCCCATTTCAAACACACACAAACACAAAGCATATTTTCTACATCAACATTGCCTTGATTGAAAGTAACTTTAAGATCTGAAGACAATCTGATTTAAAACAGTGTTATATGCTGTGTCATTTATCCCATATCTTTTGTTAAAAAGTGTCCACTCAACTCATTCTTGAACGCGCCTCTCTAGACTTTTTATAAGTTAATTTTTCATGCTCTTTAAATAAAGGCGGTCATATGTTGAAATATTTTTCTTACCTAGTTTATATAGAGTAATAAAAGAGCTGTGTTATCAATCGTCATCTTTCGCGCGGAAATTAGGTTTATCAGTATTTCAATAAATCAGATAATTTGCGAATCTATTTTTTGTATTCTGTTTATCAGTTTGAATAATGAAAAATGATAACGACTTGCATTTTTATATGATCACGAAACATCCTTTCTCTTTCATATCGATCGAACTGAAAACATCGATAGAAAGATTCTGCACAAATGATGTACGGATTTGTCCATCATATCATAATGGGGACTATCTTAAAAGCGACTAAAGATTATCTATAGTTGAGAAAGTTGTTAAAATAAGATTATTAATTTTATACAGGGCCCTCAACATTGTGTCGCGTATCTGTTGAAAGCTTCAGCTTTTCTGTCAGTCTCTTTTTCAAACTTTGTTATTTAGTTCTTTCTTCAAAATTAAAATTGTACAAGCAAAACTTGGTAATCAAATATTAAATTCTATATGTCAATATGTTAATGCAAATTCGAAGTGCGTTGGATCATAGTAACAAACATCGAATGTCATTTTAAAAAATCGACGTGTGCAAAAATGCATTGCACAAACCAGTGGTCCCCATTACAGTCCACAATAGTTTTTGCGTTGTGCTTTGACTGTTTAATCGATTTTATAAAGTATTAGAAGACGTCTCATTTAGTAAATGACAACGACGGCGGTAATTGTATACCTATGTAATTATTCTAATTTAAAAAAAAAATATTTTAACCATCTGCAGAGTGGGGAAAATCTACGAAAGTGGCTTGCTTCAAGTGTGGGTAAAGCAGTGGTGGCCCAAGCAAACCTTCTGTAGCGGCTCTCTGGTGACCCAAGCCCGCACCCTAAACCTCATGGATGTCCAGTCCAGTTTCTACGTGCTGGCTGTAGGCTTGGGGCTGGCCGGGGTGGTGCTTGCAGCAGAGTCAGGGGTCACCATCCTCAGGCACAGGTTGCGCAGTTCTATGTGGGCTCAGGACAACACAGGGACCGCCAGGGGACGCCTGGGAAGGCTGTTGTTCTGGGGATGCATTGGACGAGATGGCAGCGCCAGCAGAGGACCGTGCGATGGCAAGCAGACTTCCACGGTAGAAAGAAGGGAGAACGGATGTCAAAATGCAAGGAGGCCAAGTGAATTTAAGGGGCACAATGGCGGACAGTTCGGCGCAAACCTTGGAAACCATAAAGCATCGGAAAGATATGAGACGCATAATAACTACGGTCTCACATTCAAAGATATCTACTACAATAGGGGGTACAGTGACGATTCCACAGAGTTCCAAAACGGAACTGATCGAACTCCGAACACAAAACACACGACCTCCGATTTTACAAATGTGTCTCCTCTGCCACATGATCAGGCGCTGATTAATGGTTTTGTCAACAAAAGAAATAAAGATAAGAAGTCAACCAAGAGGAAGGAAAATACTAAGGAAAGCTTTGAAATTGAAGTTCATGACAATCAGGCTTGAGTCTATAAAAGTTGTGTAAGGGGAAAAGTGTTCCAATGTCTTCACTGATTTGGCGTCATATGAAACCCCATATATATTTTAAATAAAATCAAGGGCAAATTAAATTACAATCGAAAAAAAATTCTTATAACCTCTCTCTCTCTCTCTCTCTCTCTCTCTCTCTCTCTCTCTCTCTCTCTCTCTCTCTCTCTCTCTCTCTCTCTCTCTCTCTCTCTCTCTCTCTCCCTCTTTTTCTCTCACACACACACTCTCTCTCTCTTTCTCTATCTCCTCTCTCTCTGTCTGTCTGTCTGTCTGTCTGTCTGTCTGTCTGTCTCTCTCTCTCTCTCTGCCTCTCTGTCTGTCTGTCTGTCTCTCTCTTTTTCGCTCTCTTTTTCTTTCTTTCGCTTTCCTTCTCTTTTTCCTCTCCCTCTCTTCTCTCTTTCTTACTTCCTCTTTATCTCATTCTGTTTCTCTCTCTCTCTCTCTCTCTCTCTCTCTCTCTCTCTCTCTCTCTCTCTCTCTCTCTCTCTCTCTCTCTCTCTCTCTCTCTCTCTCTCTCTCTCTCTTGCTTCATCTTGTGTTCTATTTCCCTCTCACTAACGCGTCCTGTTAATCCTCGTTTATTCTCCGCGGGCTCCATATCCCTCTGCCTCTGTCTTAGTCTATGTGCCTCTCTGCCTTTTAATCGGTCTGTCTTTTTTCAAGAATATTTGAAAATCTCGATAGTCATTGATGGTACAATTACATTAAAGGGGATAAAATAGGCAACTGGTACAACTTTGTTTTTCCGAATAATCCTCTAATTAAATCTAGATGTACCGACATTCTAAACAGAACACAAATCTGAGTGCTTATAAGAGGAAGTAAAGTAGCTGCTGCAGTAAAGATTGAAGAAATTGAAATATTCCATATTTTATAGCGTTCCACAGATCCCAACTCTTCATGCCTTGGGTATAACTGATGTAAACGCGAATACAGCCATTGCATTTATACCAATACCGTTTGTTAGTGTCAATGACCAGTGAAAATGTGAGAGCAAAAGAATCAAATGTGAGGTAAGCAGGCTGAGTAAATCTAAAAGAAAATTGCGAGGGCCATGGTGGATCAGAATTTCTTCAAAATATGAACCTCATCACAATTTGTAATGAGAGGACTCAAAGCTTAAGTTATTCCTTACGAACTTAGAGAACAACTTAAATGTAAAATTTTGCAACCATATAAACATGGCTAAATTGACTTGACAAACCAATGAGGAATGTCTATATCGCTGGACTAAAACCCGTTCGTCACGCAAAGGCCCACCAATACAAGCAACCACTTTTCATTGCTTGCAAGCAATGTCATAATGATTTTCAAAGGAAAATATAACAGGTATCTGTGGTAATCAAAACGTTTTGTTTTTGTGTAGGGCTATAGCTGGCTTGAAACACTTCATCTTATGCTAAGCCTCTAAAAGTCTCAGGAACAATTGTTTCATCTATGTCATATGAATTACGTATAGCAAAGGCATATCAATTACTCGTACAGAATTTTTTTTCCCAGCTAATGTATTTATTATTAACGCCGAGAAGAAAGAACCATAACAATGCGTTTCATGTCGCATTTGTTATATCTCAAAATATTTTCTATATAACCCTTTCTTTGTTGACCTTGCTATCACCGTTGTCTATTTTCATGATTATTTTAAAAATGTTTATAAAAAATCCTGTTCAACTATCAGGCTAGTTCATCAATTTTTTGTTTGTTTTTGTTTTCTTTTAATGGGTTTTCTTTAATTATGTGTGTGAAATGGAACCTTAGTGGCTTATATTTTCGAACTGAAGCTTTGTAACGCAAAATGATGTTCGAGAGATAAAACAAAAATAATTTGCTTTCAAAGCAATTTGACAATTATAATACCATATACAGTTTCCTGTAATAGATTCCTTCTAAATAATAATCTGTATTGCGGTTTTCAAGAGAAGAAATTGAGCAAATTTTCATAACACTTATATCATCAAGTTTTGACAATAAAGAGCTTCCGTTGTAGAATTACATGCTATGAATATGTGTGTCCTATATAAAAAAAAGAATTCATTCTGACCTCTGTTATATGCCTATGCTTAATCAAGTTGCATAGTTTTCTTTTGTTGGCTATGATGGATTGCCCGTTAAGCTAACTCCGTTTTTATCCAAAATAATCCACCCAAAATCTTGGCACTTTATACAACGGCTTCATCAATGCTGATTAATCAACATATCATTTAAATTTGTCTCATTGTTAAAGAAAATATTCATTTTTAGATACTTCTTTTTTCCATTGTTGATGATTGACACACAATAAATACTATGTATGTGCTTTCAAGCAATCGCCTCCTTATTTTGTTTCTGTGTATTCATTTCGTTAAAGTTATTTTAATCGTGTTATTTCTAGTATTGTTTATTGTATCATCTTCACCTTCGTTACAAGAACAGACGAAAAGGTGGCCCAAAAAAGTAAAATATTGAGAATTATTTGTATATGTATTTTTTTCATTGGGCAAACCCTTTTTATATATAAATTAGAGACCAATAATTGCAGTACAAAAAAAAAAAATTTAAACCTTTTGACACTGTGAGTGTTTGCAATGAAATTTAATGTAATAGAGTTGATTTTTTTTTATATAGCCAGAAGAGAGACAACAGACAACTTAACTGGAGGGAAAGCCACTTTGTTGATCCACCCAACATCTTTTCTCGTTGTTTTTCCCTGCTGGGTTTTCCTTTGATCATTTTCCTTTGATCATTCCAGTTATCACAAGATGTTCTTGTTCCTCACAATGCCAAGAAAAGGTGCCAGGCGTTTACTTATTCTATTTATGAGTGATCTAAGCTTCTCGTAACACAATTTCGTTTGATTCCTTTACAGTTCATAAAATTCGTAATATTCTCCGTAGAAACTACATTTCTGTTGCCTCCAGTTTTTTTGTTTTTTTTTTGTTTTTTTTGTAATTGTTTTGAAATTGTCCAGGCCTCGCATCTATACATCAGAAAAGGTGCAATATAGCACATCAGGGCTCTTCCTGTGTGAATGGAGATGTGTTAATTTGTTAGTACAAATTTCATTCTCTAGAAACTCTCTTTTGCTGCGCTATTCCTGATGCGATTTCAGTGTTGTTGCTTCCATCGTTAGATATTAAAGTACCCAAGTATTTGCATTGATCCCTTTGCTTGAGTTTATTCCATTTGATAAAGATATTGATTTGTGAATACTGATTGCAATGATTGACGACCATTATTTCTGTCTTTTTGCTATTCAGTTCAAATCCTTTTTTTCTGCTTTATTTTAGTTAGGTGTAGTAGTTAAAAACTTGTATAGTTTTTTTTTTCTTTTTTAAATTATTATACTTTTGAGCACTTCAACTACACAGATTTAAAGTCAATTTGCTCAAAGCGAAAAAATCTTGTCATAATAAAGGCCAAAGTAAGAAAGTCAGGGGGAGGAAGAGAGATATCGAGAGAGAGAGAGAGAGAGAGAGAGAGAGAGAGAGAGAGAGAGAGAGAGAGAGAGAGAGAGACAGAGACAGAGACAGACAGACAGACAGAGACAGAGACAGACAGACAGACAGACAGACAGACAGACAGACAGACAGACAGACAGACAGACAGACGGACAGAGAAACAGAAAGGCAAACAAAGTTATAACAGAAATAGAAATAAAGAGCAATGTGAGAGAAAGAGTGATAAAAAGAGAGACAGAGGCAGAGAAAGACATGCACCCAAAAGAGCAGCGGACATGACTAGAAGGAAGAGAGAGAGAGAGAGAGAGAGAGAGAGAGAGAGAGAGAGAGAGAGAGAGAGAGAGAGAGAGAGAGAGAGAGAGAGAGAGAGAGAGAGAGAGAGAGAGAGAGAGAGAGAGAGAGAGAGAGAGAGGGGAGGGGGAGGAGGAGGAAGGAAGGGGCGGGCGAAGAAGATATGAAAACGAAAACAGAGGGTTGTGTGGATGGGACTGAAGGTAGAGAAAGGCATATCTAGGTTTTAAAAAGGTGGATTAAAAATGCTTATTAATTTTAAGTAATATAAAATACATATGGATTTTTCAATTCATCTACTATTATAAAGACGAAATGTATTTCTCTTAGAGTTATAAAGCTATAAAACTTACATAAAGAAAATAAAAATCTTTTTTTTTAAACACACAGTTGTAAAACATCCGCAAGAAAATTATTTGCGCGTGTTATGTTTTTCAAACGGGATCAATGCTGTGCTATATAATGATAAAAACGACCGATCAGGGTGTGCAATATTATTCAAAGTACTAATTATTTTAACTAAGCTTATAAAATGCGAATATTACGAAATCAGATTTCTAATTTTGGCCGTCTCATCCAAAACCAGTACCACTAACTGCATTTGAATAAAGCTCCCAGACTTTAGTACAACCTGACTGCTGATTGTCCTCATGGGTTCATGTTGGTTAAACGGGCAATCATGCTGGAGCACAATTAATTCTTTAATGAATATCTAATTTTATGTTATTTTTAAACCAACTTTAATTCGATTTGCAGAAAGTAAAATCGTATCTCTATCCTTTTCAAAGGGAAAACTATACTTATTACGAGGAAACAATGGACCATATCAAAATAATACTAATAGTAGCAATAATGATAATGGTAATAGTAATAATGATAATAATAATAATAATAATAATAATAATAATAATAATAATAATAATAATAATAATAATAATAATAATAATAATAATGATGATGATGATGATGATGATGATGATGATGATGATGATGATGATAATAATAATAATAATAATAATAATAATAATAATAATAATAATAATAATAATAATAATAATAATAATAATAATAATAATAATAATAATAATAATAATAAGAAGAAGAAGAAGAAGAAGAAGAAGAAGAAGAAGAGTAGTAATGATGATGATAATGATCAAGATCATGATTATCATGATGGTGATAATAATAATAATAATAATAATAATAATAATAATAATAATAATAATAATAATAATAATAATAATAATAATGATGATGATGATGATTATGATTATGATAATAGAGCGCTTTTCCAAATGGATTCAGCTTAGAGCGCTTTTAAACTTAAAAATCTCATTCATGAGGAAAATGACATTGGAAAATGTTATCATTAAATACCAAGCAGTAAAATAAAAAATTCATTCATGTATACAAGGACATAGTTTTACATTTGATTAAGCTAGGTAGTGGAACGAATTCGTCTTTAATAACTTTTTAGAAGCTACATCTGAATTGTGGCTCTCATTTGAATAGACGGTCCAGATTTTCGGTGTCGCAGCATTGAAAGCTCTTTTCCAGTGTTTTTTAGTTCTAAATCTAGACCTTTCACATTCGGAAGTTTTTTTTTTCCACTCGAACGAAAGGACCGTGATGAGAAGTAATGAGGGAAAAGCTTTAACAAGCATCTAGGCGCAGTGCCGTTTAGACGTTAATCTTGTAATGACTGATTTTACTACGTTGTAGTAATATGGTCCCGCTTTTTGTTTTTTTGCCTGTTTTGGCATCTTTGTAATCCATCCATACTGCCGTTAAGTATGTTCAAAGAAATACAATAGTACAGCGTGGAAAGAATAAAAGCTGATGAAAGAATCATCTTTGATGACTTAATTCAGTTCAATTCAGGCATCAAATAGTAGAAACACAGACTGTTTTGTCATAATAAATCTAAAGCCTTGTTTGTGACCATCCCGTTCTGTACTTTATATATACAAATTTCAAATTTTGTTTCAGGTCCAAAGAAATCAAGAGGTGAAACTGAGTAGCCTACCTTCACTATGCATTTGATGGTTAAACCATTGACAGCCTATTATTGAAATCTGAGGCTTTGTATACAATGTAAATAGTATATGTCACGACACAAATGCCTGAGAAACACCAAGTTTAAATGTAATTCTTTTTTTTTTTTTTTTGGAAAATCAAATTTTTCACACAAATAATGCATCCACATCAAAGTGCGAAAAATCTCTTGCATAACGACAAGTTGCGAGGGCATTAATTTAATAAGTGCATGCTATACACATAGATATATTGAATAGCTTCCTTGTTTACTGCTTTCTCTAGATAGAATTTTGATTTCATTTACACCTTACATTAAGAGTTAAAATTGATCAGTTCCCCTAGCTTTAACACAATTTGACACTGTATCTTCAAACTTAGACGATGGTATTTTTCTTCTCTGCTCGCTGGTATATTATATAAGATGTTTTTTTTTTTTTTGTTTTTTTTTTTGTTTTTTTGTTTTTTTGTTTTTTTTTACATAGAGGGAGAAGACTTCTCTCCGGTGATTTAAACGTGATTGTTGGCACAAAATTTGGAACTTTTCTTAGACACAGAGGCCTAGTGCGCAATAGCTTTTATCTGGTCTGAGTGGTCTTACTTTTTTGAGATTTCCCATTTTATTTTTTTAATCTATACTGGCTGAAAACCCCATTCTATAAAAGGGGCCCTGGTGTCAATTTGCCGAGGCCTGGGTGCGTGTGTATATTTAAAGAGGCTTAAAAATGATCTTGATATCTCTCCTTTTACTTACATGACCCAGATAAAATCATATGCCCTCACTTATCCATCTAGATATCTCGAGAATTCGGATTCTAAACATAAATTTAGATATGGAGCGTATTCCTTTTGGATTTAAAAATCAAAACGAACATTGTATTCGTTTCGCATTAAAACAAACACAGATTTATATGGTGTAAATCTAATTTAGATTTAGATCTAGATCACTCTAGAGATCTAAATCTAGACATAATATTTTAATTGAGAATAAGGCTAACCTCCTAAATCTAGTTTCCATAGTCTAGTTTATTCCAACCGCCATGAGATTTAAAAATCAAAACAAACGTTGTGTTCGTTTCGCATTAAAAACAAACTTGGATTTGAATGGCTAATTAAAATGTCTACCTAGCCCATTGGCTTGTCTCGCATGCTTAATAGGGTTTTAAAATGTCGTTTTTTAAATCCATAAAAAAACTTTGTGATTGAAAAAAATGCCCACGTAAAATCGCGTGATCTAGAGTTGCCTTTCGAAGTTTTTCATATTGTTTCTTTTATTTTGTTGGCAGCCCACAAAATCTGATGACCCATTACACATTTCAGCTTACGATCTTTATATTATGATTTTTGTTCTTCAATTTCCAAATGTGTTTACTAAATCTTGTAGCTGACTCTTCATGTTCCAGTTTTAAAAATTATTTGAATAAGTTATATCTTTTTTTAAATGTTTTTTTTTTTCCAATGAGTCCAATATTTTTTTTCGATGAGTCCAATATAATTATGTTTCCTTGTTTTCTGTGTCATGATTGCTTTCTAGAATATGCATTCTGTGGGGCATTTTCCGTCTAGAGGACATCCTTCTCTATTTCTGCAGTTGCACGTTCTCTCACTTGTCTTTGTTGAGGTCTTGTAATAGGCGTCTGTTGTGATTTATTATTACTTAATTGAAGTTTGGCATGCAACTGCAGCTGACTTAAATTGTATTCTTATAAAATGATCTTGCATCTTGCTGCGCTTTTTTGTCTTCGGGAAATGTTTGCCAATTAAAAGGAGAAATATTTCTAGTTTAAAAAAAATATGTATATTTATATATACACACACATATTCACATATATAGCTCATTTGTTTCTTTGGGTTAGATAAAAGAACATCGGATTTTTAATAAGTAAATTACACACAGGAACACGTACTGTGCTGTAAACGTTAAATAGTGTAATATATTGCATAACGATATGTTGCAGGGGCATTAAAAATTATAAATGCATGCTATACACACAGATATATTGAATTGCTTCCCTTGTTCACTTCTTTCTCCAGTGCTTCCTATCAAAGGTCAAGATCGTATTTATTTCATTTAAATATTTACAATCAGACATCATATTAATCAGTTCCCCTTCTTTTACACTCTATCTTCAAACTTTTTGACTATATGCCTTAGATGTTAATATTTTGTTTAGAACTGTAATCTTCATAATATGAACTTGTATCCTTCTTGGAAAGAAAAGAAAAAAAGGACTAAACTTGGATCAAGTGTTACTGATAGCTTTCTTTTTTCTTAGTGTTTTTTTTACCTATTTTATGGTGAGGACTGGAATGAACTTATTAAGAAATGATTGATATTTTAGAAAATGAACAAACTTTTAAGATTTCCTCAGCGCCCCTTGAGAAACAAGAGGAAAATAATCAACTACAATTATCATTGATGCGTTACTCTGACTCTGAACTGTGCCACAGATTGTTTCCTGTCTGCACTGCAACAGGTCAAGACGTGCGACATTTGTCTGTTAGACAAGTTCGAAGATTCGCAAATTCGTTTCTGCTTAGCAATTAATGTTATAACTGACTTGATTAGCATTTCATTATTATGTTGGCATCATCCGAGGTGAAATTTCACTTGAATTGCCCTCGTCTTCAATTAATGAAAAGCTTAAGTGCGAGTATGTGGAAAGCAAGATTTTTTGATGCCTTTAAGATTTTTGTCTCTGATCAACTGAATAAACTGCAGTATATTAAATCCATGAATGTTTTTCGAAAAGATTCATTGCTATATCTGTTTAGAATAAGATATGATAGATACACACACACTCACACACATATATGTGTGAATATATATATATATATATATATATATATATATATATATATATATTATATTATAATTATTATATTCAAAGATTTCTGCGTATTCATTTCAACAGTTTAAAATAATAGCTTACAACAGGGAAACACTTTCCAATGGTAATTATGCCCGATGTTTTTTCCTATAGGTAATAGAGAAATATGTAAAAACCAAACCAATAGACTGAGTATATGGTTTCGACACATATCAGTATGAGTCAAATTAGTTTTTGAGGAAGCAAATAAACCATAGATAGTAATACTGCTGGAAGCTAATTCATACAACTCCAGATTCTTAATTAGAGAGCTATTAAGTCTAGAACCGGGGAGTGAATCTGTCATTGGCAATGGATGTGGAAAGAAACGTGCACGATAAATATAAGGCAAAGCAGAAGCACATAAAAAATTACAGTGTTCAGCAGCAGTAAAAATTTTAAGTGAGAATTATTTAGGCCTATTACGATCTGAAACTGTAGCTCCTAGCTCTTTCTAAATTCGCAGTAGATTGCCTTGTATTGCATGTCTATTTTGATAATTATAATCATTTTGAAGTATACGTGTCAAGTGTTCTTGTTTCCTGGTGTGTTTGTTGCTATTGGTAGGATGTTGTTAGTCTCATTCATTCTAGCGAGTTACTCAAAAGGCCCTTCCAGCGTAATGTGGCAGGCATCCATGATAAAGAAATAAAATAATCGAACAGCACAACTTCCACATTTACTTTCGTAATCACCCATAAAAGATTAAAATAATGTATCTAGTTATTTTTTAAAGGAAAAGTAGTATCCTAACATCCTGTGTAATTGATTTTTTTTATTCTCATAAGGATCAGCAAAGATTTTTTCGATTTGTTTGAAAGACAAGTTCAGGGTTAAAATACTCCCAAGGGCAAGCATTTAATCACCAATATTCTCTTCAATGGAAAACATAATAACTCTTACTGGAAGTTGCAGTAGTAATAGGAGAAGAATAGCAACAGCAACAGCAGCAGCAGCAGTAGTAGTAGTAGTAGTAGTAGTAGTAGTAGTAGTAGTAGTAGTAGTAGTAGTAGTAGTAGTAGTAGTAGTAGTAGTAGTAGTAGTAGTAGTAGTAGTAGTAGTAGTAGTAGTAGTAGTAGTAGTAGTAGTAGTAGTAGTAGTAGTAGTAGTAGTAGTAGTAGTAGTAGTAATAGTAGTAGTAGTGGTAGTAGTAGTAGTAGTAGTAGTAGTAGTAGTAGTAGTAGTAGTAGTAGTAGTAGTAGTAGTAGTAGTAGTAGTAGTAGTAGTAGTAGTAGTAGTAGTAGTAGTAGTAGTAGTAGTAGTAGTAGTGGTAGTAGTAGTATTTTCTTTTATCCCCTATTTTTGTTACTTTTTCTGTATTTGCTATATTTTTGTGTACATTTTTGCATGATTCATTTTTCTTGGAAGACCTTCCCATGTGTAAGCTTCCCATGTGTAAGCCCTTATTTTTATTTCATCCTTTTAAAGTTCATTTTTAACATTTATATGTGAATATCCTTGTGTAATTTCTTGTTCTCGTTTTTGTGTCTGATAAAATTAGACGAGAACTTGCGTGTTTTATTTTCTTTTGTAAATTTTAGAGCTGCTTTCTACTTATTTTTTTTTTAAACTGTGATTCGCAACTTTTCACTAAACTTCATTGTGCGTATGCGACATTCAGTTTTAACTGACTTACCTGCATTACTAATGATACGAAGACTTCGACTACTATGATTACTCCTGTTATTCACATATAAATGTTAAATAAAAACAATAAAAGGATAAAAATAAGTAAAAGCTTATGCATAGAAAGATCTCCAAGAAAAATGAATCATGCTAAAATATACATAAACTTATAACAAATACGGAAAAAGTATATATATATATATATATATATATATATATATATATATATATATATATATATATATATTCCTCAAAAAAATTTTTTTCTTTGTTTTCTTTCAGTATTGCCCTAAGATATTAATAAAAGCACAATTAGTAGATTATGAGATGGGCCCTTTAGTTCTATTAGATGATGGGGCCTAAACAAAATGCCTACATTCAAGATCTATGTATGAACTGATCAGTTGAATGGCCTCTTAGAGTAAGATGAGGCTCATCCCGAAGTACACGATGGGTTTAGAAATCATGACCTTTTTTTCTCTTTTAGTTTTACCATTGCGAAAATCCCCATGGCTCTCTCTCTCTCTCTCTCTCTCTCTCTCTCTCTCTCTCTCTCTCTCTCTCTCTCTCTCTCTCTCTCTCTCTCTCTCTCTCTCCCTGCTTTCCTTTAAAAAAGAAAAAAAAGGTTTGGATTCTTTTAAATTTACAATTAAAAAAAAAAAGAAGCAAACACACAAAACGGAACAAAAATAAAAAGCAGAAACTAAAGGCTAAAATTTCTGAAAACTTTTTATTCAAACAATTGATGCAAAACACATCATGTTCATTCGGGAGACAGATTGCATGCTGCATAATCTGATTTTCATTTTACAAAATCATTTTGTAAATAATAAGCCATAGACTAATTCAACAATTGCGAATAATGCGTGATTCAACGCTGAAACATTTTTTTCCGCAAGTAATAGATCTACATCCCTATGTTTGTGTGTGTTTGTTTTGTTTTTGTTGTTTGTTTATTATTATTATTATTATTATTATTATTATTATTATTATTATTATTATTATTATTATTATTATTATTATTATTATTATTATTATTATTATTATTATTATTGAGGCAACCTCTGCTCAAAGCGGGCATGATGACTGTGTTGAATTATCATGGTCAGATGGTACCGCCCATCTCCTAAAAACAGACCAACCAGAGAGCCGTGTAATTTCGGTCAAGCTTTTGATTGGCTTGTGAGCAGTAAGGTGTGTTGTACATGTACATTACTGTGCTCCCAAACCAAGAGGCTGTCGAAGTGTTTTGTGCTGCTCCAATGTTGTTCATCTCGCTCTCTCAGCTGGAATCATCAACAGTAAGTTAATGAACGTTATATATTAAAAATTAGACAAAAAATTAAACTTGGTTTCAATAAACATTGAAGATTATTTTTAGTCATAAGAATTGTTAAATCTTTACGGTTCCTTGAAAAAAAGTCGGTCAACTTTTCTAGTCCAGAATTTGATTCGAGATCAAGATGTAAGTATCCTAATGAATAACGGAAACATAAATTCTAGCTTTGTTTTTTTTCCTGTAGAGATAAGTATATGAATTTATATTTAGTAGTTAAATTAACTAAGACACATAATAGAAACATTTTCCTAGTTTCATGTTGATCTCCCTGACGTGTTCGCTGAATGTCGGTTAATGAAATTCGGTCAAGTGTGTTGGATGCACGTTTCAGTAAAAGCCATATTCTATCAGACATTACGCATCACAATATCCTACAAAGAATAAGAATTTGTATAGGAACAATACTTTAGAGTTTAAGTTGTATTCTACTCTCTTTTAGAGGCATATACGGAAGAAAGTAAGATCGGACAAAAGAGAAAATAGTCCCATAGCGCACTTGAATCTGACCGCATTTCTTGACCTTTAGCAGGTCAAGGCCGTTTATCGTTCAGCAAAGCTGTGCGCGGCTGCCTTACATTTCCTTCCCCCTCCTCCGTTCCTGTCTCAATATTTTATCGATCTACCAATCTATCTATCGAACACTCAGTCTATCTCACGCTCGCACACATACAGGGCCCAACGATTTCGAAATCTATACACCAACATCTATCCATCTAATTCGTGATAGCGCACACTAGATTTATCAAGATTTAGAAGTAGACTAGATCTAGATCAGAAGGCTATAGATCTAGATTCTATATCTTTGTGAGCTTGTTATTATAAATTTTCGTGAAGCTCACGAGTTTATTTTGGAATCAAATTGCCGTCGAGGAAAAGATAGCCTGAAGCATAGGTCTTATTCGAAATGTAAGATTTTTTTCACAAAGTGAAATGTCATCATCACCAATTTAAAGATTTATATTGATCTGCCAGATCGAGGCGGAACATTCAAGTTCAAAAGGTACATGGAACTAGAACAGATAACAATAATAAACATTCAAGTTCAAAGGGTAACTAGTCTTGATAAAAATCAAGTCTTTCTGTTCTAGGCCTTATATACACAGGTCATGTTTTTCGTCAATCGAAGACTCAGATACATGTAATGATGTATGCAATTTTCAGCCTAGGCGTTTACAAATTTGTTTCTCATTCATTTATTTTTTTTCCTGCAACAGGAAATCAACGTAACATTCACAACTGTCAGAAATTTATGTAGTGACTGTTATTAGTCCGCTTATGAACTTATTCAACATTTTAAATAAAATACCTATCAAGTTTTAACATAATTATGTCACCGCTTTAGGAGGCAATTTGAACAAATATATGTCGATATAAATAAAAAAAAAAAATTGAATATGAAATGTATCCTTAATTGTTTTCCTTGTTGCCTTCTTGGCTGTCATGTTAGACATTACGATAAGTAAGTGGTTTCTCCTGGTTTAAATTGTTAAAGAGCATACCCTGCCTGACAGGCTGTATCATTTTTTTTTTTTAATGAAATAATGTATCATATTCAAACCTATGTTCTGCAACAATCATGCTCTTCTAAGTTTGTCATCTCATTTTCTGAAATTGACTTCAAAACCTTATGTTTTATTTTTTGACAATTTTTTTTTATTTTGAAAATGCTCTTTAAAGCTTATTGCACATATGCATAGTTCAATGCACTCCTGGTAATATGTAGATGAAAGAGGCTTCCATAAAGTTTTTTTCAAAAGGATACTGATAATTAGCACAAAAAAGAGGAAGGAAACCCCAGTCTTTTCTTCATAGTAACAATGTTTCTTTTCTCAGTTTTATATCTGAATTGTGCCTCATGATAATAAGTAATTATCTTTTTTAGACTATCTTCAGACTTTCAAAGTAATTGTACATATTTTGGATAATTACTAACTTTATTTAACTTCAGATATTTTTAACCAGCAAGAAAATAGTAAATCAAGCCCCATGCACAAATCATTTCTCAGCGTCAACAAAATTTTCAAATGAAAAATAAAGATTTAAAATGTAAGGTTACTGAAGGATCAACCTGAGGCACATGAGAACACAGTGACTAGTTGAAAGTTGTGGAAGGTGTGAGGCAAAATCAGAAATAATGCTTTCTGCACAAAATTAAATGCTCTTAAATTGAAAAAGAAAATGAAAAGAAGCATTCAGTTCTTGACTTGGAATAGCTGACTGTTGTTATAGAGCTTTCTGTATGTATATGTGGTCTCCTATACACTGTATATCTGTGAGTCTGTCTCTGCCTCTCAATTTGGATGTCTCTTTGTTTTTATTTGTGGATTTCATCTTTTTTTTTAGAGGGAAATGGAAAACTGATGGAAATTGCAACTTTGTTTGCAGTAACTTAAGTCATATTGTAGTATAATTGGCAGGGCTGAGAGGAGGATTAATAGAAGCACTATTAGAAAAAGACTAAATAGTAGAGTAGAAGACTATTTTTTTTTGTTTTTTTTTTCTTCATTAACTAATTTTATTCATATTCCATTTTTCAGAGTCTTATAAACAGCTTATTGAAGTCATTTTGGAAATCATTCATGCTTTAAACCTGGCCCCGATTTAGTGAATGTCAAGGGTAGAATCCCATATGCAACAAGCTTGAGATACTGTGTGTCCTGTATATTCGCAAGTTATGGCCAATATAGACAAGACTTCATCACATCTTGAGAAGGCTGAAAAAAGCAAGATGATCCAACAACAATCAGGAGATACCTTATCTCCAGTTGTTGTGCGGGACCAACCAGAAAAAAGTGAGTCCAGTGACAAAGAACTCCCAGAGCCTATACGACATCCTAGAAAAATGCCAAATCTACCTCCCATTGGTATAAGTCAAGTCAAAGATATGCTTACTAAAATGCCAGAACAGAATATCATGAGACAAGTTGCCAACAATTTAACTTCTGGTGCCTATCATAGTGATGACTCTGGTTCAGAGATGGCAATGCAAGGTTTGTTTGATTGCATTTTGGAGACAACTCTACACCATAATGACGATGATGATGAAGAAAATTCTCCCAAAGAAATGCCATGTGGGTTCTGCAGCAAAATATTCAATAGCAAATTGAGACTGCAAACACATATATTAGTGATGCACTCACAGGAAGACCCGTCGCTCCTCAATGTGACTCATGTAGCTCCTCGAAGAGAGCTGCAGCGGTCTCATAGTAATAGCAAAACAGCAGGATCTGAGGCAAATGACGCCAAAACACGCCCTCTTTCCCAGGGCTTGTTTAACATGGAAATGTCCCAAATGGTTGAATCTGATTTAGTCAAGCATCTTCCCCCAAAACAGCGAGTCAAAATGTCCCCCAAAACAAGATTAATATCCAAAGATCAAGTAGAGTCTCTTCAAAGTAGAATGAGTGCAGATTTACCCAGTGATTCAACAGTAACCCAACCCATTCCTGAGTCAACAACAAAGCAAGCTCCGCATCTTAAAATTGTTTCTAGTCCCAAAGCGGACACCCAAAGCTGTTCTTCCAATCAAGGAGATGATGAAGATCGCAAGTCCACTATTTGCTTACCTTCTCAGAAAGAGGATATTGAAACAGGTGCAACAAGAGAGCTCAGGATAACCAGGTTTCGAGGCCGAGCAATACTTGACAACTCTTCATCTTCACCTTCCTCTCAATTACATTCTCCTGGGCCATCAGGAGAAAAAAGACGCTCCAGCCGCCAACAAATAAAATTGAAAGAGTCTCCTTCATCATCTCATTCTTCATCCAAGCGTAAGAGTCTAGTGAATGCATCAACTTTGGAAATTAAAAGACCCAAAAGTTCTCAGGATACTTCTCGAGGAGTCAAAAGAAGGTTGTATCCTACAAAAGGAAGCAGGTGAAGTTTGTCATGGGAAAAATTTCATAAGTATTATTAATATATCAGAAAAAGGTGCAAAACGTTTCAGAGGTAAGAACACTATGATTCAGTGTCATAATCTCCTGTGAAGATAAAGTCAAGATCAATACACTCCGTTTACAACATACACCTTGTTCAGTTGTTGTGTATGGTGGAACAAAGCATAAGCGGAGGTGAAAATCACTGTAACTTTTGTGTCATACATTCTTCCGTTAATGCTATCAAGTGTGCTCTAATTTTGTAAATGTTGTCAGAAACAAGGGTTTTCAAGAAATAAAAGATTTATTATTTTTAAATTTGCTTCAGTATGTTGCCATCAAAGGAGTCATACTCGATTTGAATGGATTTGAGGTAACAATGCTGTAAATGCTCTGAATGGATGAAAACATGTTCTTTACACTTTTGCATGTTTGCTATTTGAAAAGATTGCAATAGATTTATTATTTTTACTTAAGCATTCAAGTAAGACAAGCTTACGTTCCAATTTGACAAGAAAACTAAAATATTAATTAAATAAATGGTGAGAGGCATAGAAATGGTAAAATTTTCCACCACAAGGAAAAAAAATGTTACATTATTGATCTTTTTTGTCCTTATTTTGCAATAAAAGGATGACATTCCTCACAGTTCATCCTTTAGAATCATATATTTGGAACAATGTATTTTTACTATGGTCTTTATGGTGAAAAATGCATAAATTTATATAAATTTGTAAAGAGACAGACATTTTAGCTCTTTAAAAAAACAACAACAAAAAACAAATCGGAATTCATGCAGTAGTTAAAAATGCTTTTTTTTTTTTTTAATTCGTAATTGCAATATTCTGCTCACTAAAAGTGGTTACAAGATCTAATTATTGCCAGTTTGTCAATGGAATTTAATAGCTGAGGAATTAATTCCAAGATACATCACAATTCATCATTTTTTTTTCTTTGAAGTCATGTTTTGTACTAACTAAAGCCATGGCGCTAGCACTGTAAAACAGTTTGTAATTATTTGTAGTACAGGAATTGGATCTTGCTATCTGTGGTTTTTGTGATATAACTCAACTTTGATTAACGTGAAAATGATTTAAAACATCTTATTTTTGTCTGAGAAAGGGATGGTTGGGTCCTTAGTGTTGAAAATATTGAATGGGATATTTGTTGTAAATATGGAGTTTCGGAACTAGTCTATGATTTTTTTTTATACGTTTTGAGTCAAAAGAATTGAAAGTTTGGAAATTAGACCATAAAAGAGAACAGTTAGTGTAAAAGAAACTATACAGGGTACATCTGATGATATGCAACCTTAACTGTTTAGTTATTGCGATGATTTAAAGCCTCGCTTGTAAGCTTTAAATGTTCAATATATATGAGAAATTATAAATGAAAATGGCTAAGTTATTAATCATTTAAATACTCTCTAGTAGTCATTCATGTGGAAGAGTTATCAGATTGAAATAGTATGGCAAATATGTGATGTCAGCAGTGCACTCATTATATAACTCCCTTACACTTAATTCACATAGAAGAACTGCCTCTTAGCAACCCTGACATACTGAAGCCCATACCGAAAAAGCTTTAACTCAAATTGTTTGATATTGATATTTTGCTTCTTAATATGTCCTTGCTTTATCATCAGTTTTAACCTTTTATTTTCTACAGCCTTGTATGCTTGAGTTAGAAATGTTTGCTGTCTATGAGATTAATATTAAATAGCATAAAGAGATAACAGTCTCTATATTGTGATAATCAAGAAAGAAAAAAGAATCAGTTTTATAAAACAACTATTTCATTACTTAGATAAAATATTGATGCATAAAATAGTGTATGACTAGTCAACTTATTGTTAATTCGAGTTTGAACTATTAGTGCAAGTGATTTTTGACATGACCTGTGATGAGGTGTGCATGTCAATTTAATTTATAATTTCTGTCACCCAATGCTTTCATCTAATTTATGTGAATGAGTAAATAGAAGACAAAATTAGATCACATGTCATGCTATACTACTTGTTAAATCAATGTTTTTCCTTTTTTCTTTTTTTGAAAAATTCTGTACTTACTTTGTTGTGATTTGCCTCTTCAGTATATGACAGCTGTGCTGATAAATAGGTTTAGCGTATGCTATTAATTTATTTCCTTATTCGTATTTTGCACTGCAATCTTATTTTTCTATGGTAGAAATATAAGTATTGTTACACTACGTTTGCATAAGTCTGTGTGTTGTTTATGCCGCTTATTAATTCTTGACAATCAAATTAAGTGTATTGAGTATTGCGTTGAACTGAAGGCGATGGTAATACATATCATATATCAATTGCTTTGATTCATTTTATTAAATGATGCTTTCTAGTTTGGCGCATTAGAGATATTCAGTTCTAAGAGCTCAAAGTATCGAAATCAATATGAAATTCATGCAAAATAGTAACAGTGATCAAGATATACTATGCTCATACTGAATTCAACTATTAGTATTACAAGAAAAAACATAGGTCTTTTCAAGAAGGGATTTGACATATACTCTTGTATATGTCAAATATGTATAGCCACATTAGATAATTTCAGAGTATATTGGTTACACACACACATAATTAGTAAAATCAATAGTATACAGCAATCACTTCTATTGACTAAACTAAAGTCTCATAGAGCACTGCCATTACTTGAATTAAGTTAATGCAAAAACTTTTTTGTTGTTGTTTGAAAGAAACATCTCTTTTTGTTACTTTAGTCAACAGCTGATCAATTAAGTATCAGTTCAAAGTTCAGTTAATCAAATTTTTCAATATCTCATAATGACAAAAGTATGAGTTTACTACCAAGGAACGTTTTGCTTTAGAACATTGAAACCTTTGATCCACGGTGTATATATAAATAATGTGGAGGCTTTTATTAAGATCTTGAAATTTGGCATTGGTAAAAGAGAAATGTCAGTAGTTTTTTTTTCATTATTTTAGATACAGAAGACTATGTAGTAACATGATTCTAAGACAAAAAATCTGTATAAGAAAATTAAAACAAATATAGTAAGTCATAATTTATCACTTGAGAAATAGAAAGAAAAGAGAGATGGGAAAATTCAAAACTTATGCTGTTGTTTGAGTATTGTGTAACTATGCAGATTCATAGCAGATGTATATGTATTAGCTAAGATATTTTTCAAAAAGTCTTAATACATGTATAAAGTGCATCATTGAATTCTGATTTACGAATATTACAATACTTCTCAAAGTATGTTGCAAATTCTTCCTGAAATTCATCTCCGCATTTTCCTATTTATTAGAGACGTCAGTGATAGTGTCGTTATGTGGGTGCTTGAGTGCTATTTCTGACTCATCTGTTGCAAAATACATGTATTGAAAAAAATCAATCCTGTTTGCTCTCATTTCTTTGAATGGAGTCTATTTCTTAACAGGCATGGAGAGATAGCCAAGACCAATCATCTAGAACAACTTTGTTTTGAATTTTAAAGAATTTCAAGTAAATCATTAAAATGGAATTTCTCACTTTTGAATTAGGAATTCAAGATAAAAGGATGGCTAATGCTGATCTTAGTATTGTTTTGAAGATGTGACTGCAAACCAAGATGGGCTCTATCGAGATGAGTTTTTCATTTTTAAAAAAAAGGCAGGTTTCTCCAAATGCAAAATAGTTACAGATCAATGTTCACTCATGAACATACTTGTTCTAGAACATTTTTTTGAAACCATCAAAGTCAATACTGAGCAATTTTATTTAATTGAATATTTTCATCCATGATAAAAACGTGATAAAAGCTGAATGTTTTGAGGTCTTTAATAATTTGTGCCATCAGCAGCAGTTTTTTTTTACCCGTATGTTTGCCTCTAAGGCAACATAACTAATTATATATCTTGTGTAGTGAACACTGCAGGTCTATTCCGCATTGAGCATCAGGATTGTCATGATTTTTTTTTTCAGTGTTAAGTACAAATTCCGGTGCTGTAAATGACAACAGTGATCTCACAGTCATGTTAGATATATAATATAAAATATGTTTTGCTCTTCTTAGCAAGTTACATTTTGTGAACAAGTTTTTTTTCCTTTATCTTGCATTTGAACGTTAAATTTACAATTAATCATCATTCTATGTGAAAGCTCACTCATAGGCCTTTGTCTGCTTGTGCTTGAATGAAAATTTAATCATGGTCCTGCCAAATGAAGAAGCCAATGACTTGTCTTAAATTGATGTGCTACGTATGCTTTAAAGGGTAATTGCAATAAGGAGCTGTTCTCTTATTCAATGAACTTCCAAGAGATGCAATCATATCCACAAAATAAAAATCAGTGCTTTTAGTGTGAAAGCATCTTTGCAATTTCATCTCTAATTTTTTAGTTTGGGCTTCAGAAGCTAATGCATATTTTATAATTTTGAAATTTTCCAGCCCTCATTTGGTAGTCTTAACTATTTTTGACATTTTACCTGCAGTTTTTATAGAAATTTACATAAAGAACTTCTGTGTCTGACATCGTAAATCTATCCTCTTGATACAGGTTGTAGTAAAACAGTATGCGCATTTCGATTTCTCCTCAATAATGGTGTTTGTAGTATACACATGCATACATAACACAGAAAAATTCTTAAAACTTAACTCAGTGGTTAAAGAGAGTACTAGCTCTGTCAGCTGTATATTGGAAATCTCAGACAAGTAAACTTATTTTTAAGGGAGATGGTGCATGCTTTACTACCTTTATTTTGATATTTTTCAAATAATTTATTGTGTTAGATTAATCTGTTCTCAATTATGTGGAGAATTTAGCTGTATGTGGAAAGAAAAAGTTTGTCGGATTTTGTTCGTTTTTTTTTTTAAATTAAATTATCTCTTAACAAACTTAACAAGGGCATTGATTTCATGAGGCTATCATAACTTGTTTTTAGAAAACAATTTAATGGTTAACTTATCAAAACATTTACAACTCTCAGAATTTTTTTTTGTGACACTACTGTTTGATTCAGTAAAATAAATAAAACTAAAAGTCATGTTTACCTTTTAGCTTTCAGGGGTTTGTATATTTTATGTACTTCACAATAGTATTCAAGACATTTGCAAAGGCATTAGGAAAGATTTTTATGTCTTTTGAGGTGGGCTAACATGATGAGATTCTTTGATTTCCCCTAACTGCAGAATTTGGTCACTCTCAACCCATACTATGTGTGAGTTTTTCTGAACTTAGAGACAGATGAAAAGTCCTTCATAGATTGTATATATGTACTTTACTTTTTTTTGGTGGGGAAATGTGGATAATTTTGTTTTTCAACTGCTTTGCATTTGTATAATGACTGCTTAAGATTTAACATTTTTGCTTATTTTGTGTACATAATATTTTTAGTATTAAGAATGTGAACTTTAAGTTTGATTGTTTATATGTAGCCGTAGCATGGTTGTATGATACAGTTGTGAGTGATGGTCAAAATGGTGCTCCGCGAAGAATTCACTTATGGAACGAAAAGCAACAATGATGATAAAAATGATGTTTATTGTTGTAAAAATATTAAAATTGCTTCATTTCATGTATGAAAATATCATAAGTAATTTATTCAATTGTGTGTGTGTGTGTGCGGATCTTCACAATTAAGAAGGTGCGTGCCATAGTTAAAAGTAATAAAAAGAATAAATGGACAGGTTCCAAGATTAAATACCGGTTCAAGATAAAATATGTCATGAAACCTACTTCGCCATCTTCAGGCCTGTGAAATGTACAAAGTCTCTGTGTACCCTTTGTGTTTGTCATAATATGGGACTTTCCATCGACATTTTAAGCTTCAAGATCTATTTGTCTTACGACATGCCAAAGTCAGGCAGTGCATGGATAAGTTTGTTATGCAATATTTTCTAATTGAAAAAAAGTATCAGGATATTAAATACTTTTTCTCTGTCTCTATTTTTTTTTTTTTTTGTTCATCTTTTATGCATGTAAGGTTTCAATCATTATTGTGTATAGATAACGATTTTAGTATTTTATTTTCAGCACATGCTTTAGATGATCAAAGATTATGGGATCTGTGAAAGACTCCTTTTTGTACGACTTAAGGTAAAAGAAAAAAAAAGGGGGAGGGAGGACGGACGGGGGAAAAATTCAACTAAGAATGAATATTGTGGTACTCTTTTTCACCTTGTTTAGACAAACTTTATTTACGATTTTTCGCTGTCCTCTAGCCTAGGACATAAAAGAGATGGAAAAACGATGAGGGCACGGGGGAGAGAAGTGATGTGTGTGTGTGTGTGTGTTTTCCCGGGGGCCGGGGTGGAGGGGGCACATTAGAGGCAAAAGGGATGGGAGGGAAGAGATTGCTCTTAACAAAGAAAATGAAGAATCTCTAGAAGTAGTCTTAACATTAGTTGTTTTTTCTTCGCTTTCGGTCATTGGCGTTGTTACTACTGTTTAATTTTTATCACTTCTTTAAGTGTCGTCAATCAATTCCTCTTCACTTAATTGTCACCTTACGTCTTGTCAAATTAACAGTTTTGGAATATTCTTGATGTCAATAAACTAGATGGAATCCCAAAAATCTGTTTTTAAATGTCATCTATTTATTGTCGTGTTTGTTTGTTTTTTTTTGTTTTTTTTTACATGTATATTTAAATTTTATCTAATGAGTCATACTTATATGTAAGAGAGGGATTAACTTGTGTCATGCACTAAGAAGAGAATGGTGTGCTTAAGACATCCTGTTCTTACTTAATCCTCTTGGCCTGACTTTCTTTCACGTATCTTAAATAGAAACTGAGATATTGAATCATATACTGATAGAAATTGTTCCTTGAGCTTAGATGGATAAGAGAGGAAAGAGATACAGGCTGTCGTATTAAAGATGAGATTGGGGATGTAATTGTAAATTCAATGACGTATTGTGTAAGAATAAAATAAAAAAGAAATAATTTTGCCCAGTCAATCTTTTGGACGTTATATTGCGCAACATATTACATATGACAATGGTGCATTAACTCCGTTTGTTGGAACATATTAATCTAGAGCATTGATGATATAGAGGTTGATTAAGTTCCTAGTTGATAATCAAGCATGAGTCAAATGGTGTAATATACATCAACTACGTGTTAGAAGTTTGGCGCATCCGATATTGAAAATTATCCAAAGAGCACTTTCTAATTATTTGTCTGGATATTTGTAGCTAATAATTATTGCAAAGGCTACCATAGTGTCAGGATCCTTACCTTGGATTATAACCGGTAATACATATTTTATAATTAACTGCAAGTGCCTTCTTCTACTACTGATGCTGCTGGTGTTACTGCTACTACTACTACTACTACTACTACTACTACTACTACTACTACTACTACTACTACTACTGCTGCTGCTGCTGCTGCTGCTACTACTACTACTACTACTACTACTACTACTACTACTGCTGCTGCTGCTGCTGCTGCTGCTGCTACTGCTGCTGCTACTTCTACTACTACTACTGTTTTTCTTCTTCTTCTTCTTCTTCTTCTTCTTCTACTACTACTACTACTACTACTACTACTACTACTACTACTACTACTACTACTACTACTACTACTACTACTACTACTACTACTACTACTACTACTATTACTACTACTACTACTACTACTACTAAAAAAATAATACATGACCTTAACCAATATTATTACAAGCACTATTGGCTTTACTCTACGTCTTAGTACTTCCTCCACTACTCTACCGGTACTAATATACTAATACTACCTTAAGGGGGACGAGAATTTAGGCGATGCAAAACAAAAACAAACAAAAAACGAATAAATAATAACAACAATAACAACAACAACAACAACAACAACAGCAGCAGCAACAATATAATAATAATAATAATAATAATAATAATAATAATAATAATAATAATATCATTATCATTATAAAAAGACGAAGAAGAAGAAGATAATGCTGATGATGAATTGAGAAGCGGGGAAGAAGGAAAGGTGTTTTATCGGAGTTTTTGTGCACTTTTCCAATACTTGTTTTGTTTGAACATCTCATAAATCAAGTTTTGCTCATTTTGTAGAGCGAATCATTATGTGGGTTTACCTTTGTCCTTAGAAGCTGTTCACGCGAGTTTTAATGGCCTCACTCGATCACGAAGCTCATCTGTCGCGCATTGATTTTCTATTCTTAAGATTCATTTGTATCTCGTTATCAGGTATGCAGAAACAGAAACTGAAATGCTCCTTTTCCAGCATGCAACAAAATAAAATTAATCACATCTCTTTGTTCAAGACCAATACATATTCTTTTAATAGGAGATTGCATGATATTTTGTGATAGCAGCAAATGAAACCAATTATTGCAATGTCGAAGTGACTTTTTTATTTATTTCAAAATAATGGCCTCTCTAACTAAATCTTGTGTTTACTTTCCCGATTTAAAAAAAAAAGTCTTTTGGCTTTTGAATAAAACCGAATATAATGCGGCAGTTAAACATAGAATCATGATCAAGCATGCTGGTGATGAATGTATGCAATCTTAGGATTGGTGATAAAACGTTGAAGGGGGAGGGGGAGGGGTGCGGAAGATGAGTATGATGCCAATGTGTAACTTTAATAAGTCATATTTTATTATAATAGGGTTTAGAGTTAACCACAACTGATCTGTTGCATCCACTCCTTTTTCCTGCAACTGTCACATCAGATTGTTGCACTATTCAATCAAGTTTTACGGAACATAAGACACAGAGAAAAGAATATTGTCATCTCTATACACGTAAGTAAGCCTGAATTGCTAATGGGGGACAATAAAGTCAGAACTTGAAGCGAAGAAAAGCGAGACGTTGGATACGAGTGGGTTAAAAAAAAAAAGAAGAAAAGAGAACGAGGAAAAAAGAAGCGCATGAGGGAGTGGTCCATGAGTTGAAAACATGGAATACAACTTTTTGTATTCATAACAACCCTGCATTTTGATCGCCGTATACCGAGCTGTGTGAGCTATCACACAGCAGAAGTTTACAAATTATATACCATCAAGAGTTCTAATTTTTTAAATCATCTAAACACTTTCTCTTACACAGTTATGCTACAGAAAGAGAAAATAATATGTTCATTTTGAAAGCTACAGCAACTAAATTACCATAACTTTCATATGTCACATTCCTCAGCTTTACTGTTAAGTCTTTCCTTCCTGGTGCACGATCACTAGCGAGTTTTTTCCCACGATCATCATGTATAATACTGCTCCCTGTCTATTTTCTCCCTTCTTATCTCTATATATTTTGGTCACATATTTACTGAAATACAGTGCATGTATTATTTTTCATTGCAGGGCTCAAAGCTTTCACACACTACATTATGGTTCAAAAATTTTCGATACCAACCCTCACTCCATTACAGACCATTAAATTTTAATGGCGCATTGTTCATTTTTAAAACAGGAGTAAAATGTGTGTTAAACTACGTCAGTTACAACGGGGGCAAAAAATAATGTCATCTAGGCCGAGAGGGAAAAAAGGAAAAAAAATCTCGGTCAACCAATGGGCTGGGACAGTAACTTCTGCGCGTGCAGCCTAGACTAAATTTAGTTCTAGATCTAGGTCTTGCATAGCTGTTAACGTAAAGTAACGAGGGTTACATTGAGCTCTGCGTGAGTGCTGTGATCAGTGGGCCTGGGAGTGTGTTCTGAATCTAGATTTCTTTACAATTTTTAACTTAAATTTACCAAGACGTTGATCTTAGGATCAAAGTGAATGCTTGTGTGTAGGTATTGTGAAAGTAAACCGGAGCATCAGTTTTGAACACTCATATATAATATATATATACACACATATCATTTATTTGCCTTGCGTATAATCGGCCAATTTTTCGGGAGCAAAAAATGTACTTAAGACAAAGGGGAGGAAGGGAATATGATTATTTAGCCTGTGAAACGCACTAAAAAATTCATACTCCCGAGAAGAATGCAGTTGTATCAACGACTAATTAGCTTCAACAGTAATTGCAAAAATTTAAAAAAAGTAATCAGGATAGTCATTATAAAAAAAAATAAAACTTATATAACAAAGAAAACAACGCGAACAATGCAAAATAATTAACAATGCCAGCAACTAAAAAGGTCACAATGATAGAAAGGTGAGAATTATCGGTAACCCAACGCAAAGCTGACCAGTAATTATCGTTTAGCTTCGAAATAAAAACAATTTACAAAAACGTCTGCATGCTGCGTACATCTGATGAGAAGTAATCAATGGTAATTCATGACGTGAATTCCGCTCTCTCTCTCTCTCTCTCTCTCTCTCTCTCTCTCTCTCTCTCTCTCTCTCTCTCTCTCTCTCTCTCTCTCTCTCTCTCTCTCTCTCTCTCTCTCTCTCTCTCTCTCTTCGTGTCTGTCTATCTTTCTCTTTAACACTCTATCTCTGTTCATATGCTTGTTTTCGTTTCTTTCTATCTCATAGCCCCCCCCCCCCCCTCTCTCTCTCTCTCTCTCTCTTTCCTTTTATAAATCTTAAAAAATGCGTTAATGTTAATTTATTTCCGCAATAGTGAGTGTGAGATAAAGAGAGAGAGAGAGAGAGAGAGAGAGAGAGAGAGAGAGAGAGAGAGAGAGAGAGAGAGAGAGAGAGAGAGGCAGACAGACAGACAGACAGACAGACAGACATGCAATAAAGATGTTTTACCTGGAAATGAAATCAAACTTGACGCGGTGACTGAAAACTTCTACAAGCTGTATACAGTTCATGGCAAAAAAAAATCAATGTTGAAACGACATGACGTGTAATCCTTTGTTTTGTCATTTTTTTTCCTTTTTTTTTTTCGTAACAAGTGTTAAAAAATGCGGTTAGGTCTATCGTTGATAGGAGGGCATGAGTCAGAAAGAGAGAGAGAGAGAGAGAGAGAGAGAGAGAGAGAGAGAGAGAGAGAGAGAGAGAGAGAGAGAGAGAGAGAGAGAGAGAGAGATAGAGAAGAGAGAAGAGAGAAGAGAGATGTTAAGAGTGTGATAGATAGAAACGAAAACAAGCATACAGACAGAGATAGAGTGTCAGAGAGAAAGACAGACAGACAAGAAGAGAGAGAGAGAGAGAGAGAGAGAGAGAGAGAGAGAGAGAGAGAGAGAGAGAGAGAGAGAGAGAGACAAACAGACAGACAGACAGACATTTAAGCAGAAAGAAAGAGACGGACTCTCAGAAAGAGAGAGAGATTGGTAGAAAAAGTCAAAGAAAGAGGCAGACAAATAAATGGACAGATGAGATATAGTGACTGAGAGAGAGAGAGAGAGAGAGAGAGAGAGAGAGAGAGAGAGAGAGAGAGAGAGAGAGAGAAAGAGTGGTATAGTGTGGAAACAGGGGGAAAAAAGGGAGAGGGAGGTATTTCTAGACGAGCTGAGGAGGAATATCAAATGAAGTTTGGACACGGAATAACTTCGGTGACATAATATTATTTTTTCCACCTCCTCTTCCTTCTTGTTTCATACAGTAGAGGTTTTCATTTCCATCTGCGCCGAGATAAAAGAACAGCGAACGCTCGTAACCATTATTTTGAACAATTCAAGGGAAAAAAACAACAACACAATAATTATTAGGAAAATAAAGCGAAACAAAACTGAAGTGACAGTGTAGTGGGAAGGGATGGGGCAGTGCTGCTACCAGTCTTATTTCAATGACCTCGAAAACTGATGGCAGCAGCAGCTGCAGATCGTTCGATGATAAAAACGGAATTATTTTATCACGATGACTTCATTTCTTCATTTTAATACTCCGCTACATTTCCAGAGAACATTGTAACTCGTCTGTGACGTAAATCTTTGACAAGGTCAGGAGAATATTATTATCCCTTTGAAAAGTAAAGATATCCAATTTCGCAACATTCGGAAAAAAACATTGAAATCAACATAATATTAACATTCTATTGAAAGTGGTGGTCGGAGAAGTAACGGGGAAAATTAAAAATGTCTGCTAATAAGAACCATCTTCTGAAATTTACTTGACGAAACAGAGAGTTATTTTCACGACTGTCGTGATCAAAGTGTCTGTTTATATTTTTATTAACTCTCATTAACATGACAGGTTAACTTTGTTTAATCTCTGTGGATCTTCCTAGCGAAAGAACTGGAATGACAAAACAAGTCTTCTCCCTATTAGAACGGTCAGTTAAAAATATTAATATGGGATATATTGTTGTATAATTTATGTATGTGACAATTCACAAAACACTGTAATCTGATCGATAGGTTGTTTGAATTACCGTTATTTAAACATAAGAATTTTCAATACCGTCATCACTTTGCACGTTCTGTCTTTTTTTTTACAACATTTTGACCGGGAATAATTAGTAAAGACTCGTTAAAGGAAGGCTAATGAAAGTTTAACAGTTTTTTTGTATACAAAACCAAAGGGCAAAGCGTTTACCATGTAGTTTATGTACTTTAAAAACAATGCTTTGCTTTGTTTTTATTATGTTGTCTGTATTTGCCTCTATTTTTTGTTTTTTGTTTTTGTTTATTAAACGGTTATTTTATCAACCGTAAACTTCAAATTTTCCAGGGCCTGTTCCTTTGAGAAGAAATCCATAATGAATAAGGCAATTTAGGATTTTATTGTTTCTCTCTCAATTATTCTTACTCCAAGATTCTAGGCTAATATTTTCTTTTCGTGGTGACCGATTTCCATATGCAGCGCTTTATCGATCCTTCATTTCCTCTAATAAAGCAGATGGATGACGTTTTTCTTTCTTTCTTTTTATTTTTTATTTTGTTTTTACAAGAAAAAAAAAGTTTCAAGTTTCAAGTTTATTAATTTTTTTTCACCTCAAAGTATGATTAGGCAACTATCATGAGGAAAATGTAAAGAAATTTTCCAAAAAGGTTTGCCAAATACAAAATAAATGATAATATAATTGAAAAGGCCTTAAACGTGAAAAAAAATGCATTAATTAAGTGAAAAAAAACAATGCAATGGAAAACATAGCAGAACATTTCGAAGGATGAAGGATAACAGTATAAATGTTAGAATATCTGATTGAATTGTTCAGTTATTTTCCTGAGATTTCTTTCGATTCATCATAATCTAATATCGATTTTTTTTTCTCTTTTATGCCTATAGTTGATGTTGTTCGTGGGAATTATGTAGAAGGTAAGAAGATAGATTCTATTCAAATGTGTTTTTAAAAGGAAAACGGTTTAATTTGTTTAATTTCTCGGTTAATTCGAAGCTTTCTTACTCAACGTATGATACTTTGAAAACAAGTTAGATTTAATACTAGCGAGCGTTTTTGACAGACGAAAAAAAAATTCGGTGGAAATCTTCACCTAGTTAATACATGTTCTCAAAAAGGATCCACTCGCCTTACCGTAATAATCAGAAAAAAAGAGAACACTTCGACCGAGTTCGATATTGTTTTCTAGTAAACAAGCGCTGCACCATCCTAGTGCGGGGATTCTCTCTCTCTCTCTCTCTCTCTCTCTCTCTCTCTCTCTCTCTCTCTCTCTCTCTCTCTCTCTCTCTCTCTCTCTCTCTCTCTCTCTCTCTCTCTCTCTCTCTCTCTCTCTCTCTCTCTCTCTCTCTCCCTCTCTCTCTCTCCCCCCTCTCTCTTTCTCTCTCTATCTATCTCAATCTTTCTCTTTGTCTCTCCCTCTCTATCTTTCTGTCTCTTTATCTCTCCTCTCTTTCCCTTAAAAAGTTTTTGTGACGTCTACCTATTCACCATTCTTTTTTTTTTCTTTCTGAAGCATAATTTTTATATCTAGGAAGTGAAGGCAGTGGTGCATAAGGTTTTCCTTATTCAGTTGTGTTGATTTTTTTTTCTCTACCTCCTGTTCCACGTTTTCAGACGCAGCTACTAACAATGAATACAATGGAAAAAGAGAAATTGGATTTTCGAACGACAGATTTCGCATCCCAACAATTAATTATTATTCTATGATACTAGTTTTTAAGTGTGATTCGAGGAGGAGCCATAAAGCACATAAAACGTCATAGAGAACAAGCCCCCTATTTTTAGTGATCTTCACCAAGCGGAGCGTCAGGTCAACTTGAGGTCATCAGGGGCATTCCCGCTGTAACTTGGCCTACTTTTTCTTTGTCATGTACATAGGACTATTTGCGGGACATATTGACCTAGTTTTCCTCATATGAAAAAAAAAATGGTGGAAAGGGAGAAACGTCTCTCGCCTTACGATCTCTTAGTTTTCTGTACACAACAAATCAAAGTTCAAATAAAACTAAAAAAAGTGGCACAAAGTCCGTTAGGATAACGATGAAATCTTCCCTACAGTAAGAAAACGATCGCCACCATCAATGAATAATAATAATAATAATAATAATAATAATAATAATAATAATAATAATAATAATAATAATAATAATAATAATAATAATAACAAAAGAAGAAGAAGAAGAAGAAGAAGAAGAAGAAGAAGAAGAAGAAGAAGAAGAAGAAGAAGAAG